>SNQJ01S0103367.1:0-18250 GCA_010110895.2 Picea sitchensis
AACAAGCCCTGACTACTGTCCCTTTTGGCAACACTTGCGAAGTAGATGCAGTCTCACCCAAGGTATCTATAGGGGGTAGCAGGACGCAGGTGTCTACAATTAGAGGGAATGCAGAATGGATTCACAACAACAATACACAGTCACCTAGTATTCTTTATCTTCCTTAAACCTACTGCACAAGTTATACTTCATATCTACTCAATATCACAATAACAACATATCAAATGATAGAGAACACAACATCAATCACACACAACACAAGATATACGTCGTTCACCCTCTCTCTCTAGGGCTACATCCACAGAACTGTGCTTTATAATATATTAATATGTAGGATACAGTTCTTGTCTGCGCTCTCAGCTAGCGGATCTTCTCTCTCCTCCTCTCTATCTTTCCCCTCCCTGCGCACCCAGCTGCAGGGTTGATCTTCCCACCCAGCTGAAGATCTTACAATACCATAAGGCTCTACACTTAGCACTTCCTTCTCACACAATAGTACTCACTCGATCACACAAGAACAATGAACTCTCAACCAATCTAGCACCAACAACACCAACAACCCATCCCAGGTCCTTTAGACCTCTATTTATACATTACAATAGCTCTCAAACACCCTTAGGTTAAAACCTAAGTGTCAAAACCCTATATAAAAAAACCCTAGGTGTCTAAGACTCTAGGACAATTTGACCCACGTTTTTAGGGCTTCGCCAGCCTGTCTTTCCTTCCTTCCCACGCGGTTCTCTAAAGCATCCAATGGTGGCTTTTTCCTATTTTTGAGTTGTCCATGATTTGTCTTCCTTGTTGATCTTTCATCCTCAATATCCTCATCCAACAACTTTATTTTTCCTACTTCGCTCTGTTTTTTCTTCTCTTTTGCTCACTTCGACCCAGTATCAGTCACTGTGTCTTCCACGTAGTTCACATTTCTCCTTTTCTTCCTTGATATTCGATTGCTTCCATAACCAAGGGTCTACAGGCCCCCAAAACTCACTTGTGACTCATCCTGAGGCACCTTAAATCTGATCCTTCTATTTTTCTTCGACTTCAAACTGTGCAGGGAAGCCTTTGCTTTCTGCTCCATGCCTCCCTTCCTTGTGCATATTTTATTTTCTGTGTCTAGTACCCAGTTTCAACTGCACCTAGTACCTAGACCCTTTTCCTTTTTCTTTTACTGAGAGATGCGAGGCAGTTGGTTGTCATAATACAATTTCAACCATCTCCCGTTCACCAACCCTTCCTTCCATTCTCCATTCAAAGTCTGCAGCTATGCAACTCCTCCTTCTATAGAATAGGAAATCTCGTACGGTCCGAGCCAATGCATTCAAAACTTTCCTGGATGCTTCATGAACTTGTTGTCATATACAAATACCAAATCACCTTGCTTAAATTCCCTCTTCTTGATGTTCCTGTCATGGTAGTCCCTCTCTCTGTCCTTCTATACTTGCTGATGGAATCCTGAAAAATCCATCTATAAAATAATATACCTCCTGGCCTTCTAAATTATCTAACACTTCATCAGTGAATGGCGTAGGGAATGGTTCATTCAAACAGACATCTTTCAACTTCCCAAGATCTACGCAGATCCTAATCTCTCTTTTCTTCTTGTCTTGTACCACCATAGGGCTAATCCATTATGAATCTTCGACAGGTTCTATGATACCTACTTCCAACATTTTGTCGAGCTCAATATTCACTTTCCCCTTATATTTAGGGTTCAATATGTAAGGTCTCTATTTGACTGGTATGGCATCTGGTTTCAAAGGGATCCTCATATCTCCCATAGGCCCTTTAATTCCCTTCATATCATTGAACTTGGTTGGAAACAAGTCTTGATATTCATGCAATAACTCTGTAATCTTGTCAATAGTGGCAGCATCCCAATCGTCTCCAACATTGGAAAGATTTGGTGTTTTCTCTATGCCAATATTGACTTTCTTGATCTTGATCGGCTTTCCAATGAAAGGTAGCTCAACTCATGTTCCTTTTATGTATATTTGGCCTTCTGTTTCGGCAATGTTCACCTTCTTAGGATCATCGTCTTCATCAACATTGATGTTGTAACAACCTTGCAGTTTCTGAAGAGGCGCAGTCCATTCATCCTCTTCTTTCTCTAGAGGGAAGCTAGGTGCCTCCTCAAACACTTTGTGTCTTACAATCTATAATACTTGATCCACTTTAGGATATTGGATTTCAAATAAGAAGGTAGTTACAAATTTTTGGGTCATACCTTCCTAATCTGTAGTGATGAGGCACAGTTCTTCTTGAAGGTATCAATTGATCGGGGTTGTGTCGAGTCTGTTGATGAATTTATGCACCCACTGCTCTTGAGGAATGCTACTCCAGGCTTCCTCGCATCTTTTCATATGGTCTTTTGGGCAGCTCCGACTTGTGTATCCAACTTCATAGTCTTCTACTTGCACTAAGAACCGCGCTTTCATCAAAGTGCGATAGTGTACCCAATCTGTAATATTGTTTTTGTGTGTCCCCCACCACCTTGCTAGAGTTTCTTTCAAGGCCTTGTCTAGTGCCAACAATATTTGTGGTGTTGGTACACTTTATTAAAGGTTTGACACGAATGCTTCTAAATGATTCAGACCATCAAAGGTGGGTAAGTTACTCACTGTTGTGTCGATCCAACGAACTTCTCTAGTTAATCTAGCACATCTCCTTGTAGATAAATCGTACATTTTGTTCTGCCAGTTATCTAGTGCTTCTTCTAAATATGATGAACATGCGTTCTCACTTCGCTAGATTAGGTTCCCATCCATCATAGGATTAATGTAATCATGTTGTCTAGCTGTTAATTTGTATATGTTTTCCAGTTCATATGTGTGGTCTTCCTCTTTGATAGGCTCTGCGTATTGCTGACCTTCATCAGGATCCAAGAGTGCAATGACCCTAAGGCCCTCTCCTTAAAACGTCATTCATATTTTCTTTAAATCAACCACAGTGGAATTATTGAAAGCCTAATCAATTCCTAATAGCCCAGGTTAAGGAAAGCTATCATCAACTATCTCAATCACCTCAAAATCTGCAAACGTCCTCACTCCGTCGATGTCCACAGGGACATGTTCCAATCTTTCAAAGGGGCTTATAGCTTGTTGATTGGCCATCCTAAGCCTGATAGGGGAATATATCAACTTCATTTTTCCCATCAGTGCCCATGTCATCTTCGTCATGACATTGACTTCCGACTCCAAGTCAAGGACCACATAGTCTATATCATGCTCTCCAATTTGAGCATTCAAGTGTAGTTCCTTATTTGTCCTTCTCCTTTTTGAGACTTGGTGTACTTATCTATTTAGTAAGGGATCTATATTTCCTATATCATATTGTCTGATTAAATTTTGTAGCTCTTGGGCAGCGCTTTCATCCTGAATCAACTTAATACAAGTATATCAAAATTCCATGAGCTTTCTTACCTCTTTTCCTTCTCCTAGCAGAGCAGACTGATCGAATGTTAGAGTCATTCCATATTCTCTTAATTATGGTCATGTCTTTGATGAAGAACATTGATCTCCCTTGAATTATTTTCTTGCCTCCTCAAATATTTGTTTTTCTTTCTTTGCATCAAAAGTTTGGGTCTTCTCAGCAACTTTCCTGACTCACGATTCTTCTGTAGTATGTCCTTGGGTCATTTTGTCTTCTCCTATAAGAAAGCCTCCTCTAGTGATAGAACTGACTCTAGAGTCTTATCCGCAAGGTTCATCATATATTAGTTGTACTTGTAGGTTCGGCTGAGGTCCTCGTCTCTCCTGAAGTTTGGCTAGCATCACATGATAATCTTGTATAACATGTTTGAATGAACTGCAGTAGCTGCAAGTAGTGCAAGGGTTTTGATAGTCCCTTTCCAAGTATCCTGGTTGTGCATAGTTATAACAGATGATCTCTCCTCGTCCTCGACCCATACCTCCTCCTTTTCCTCTTCCTCTGAATCCACTACAAGGGTTGAAGTTTCCTCTTCCTGGAGAATTATACTACGTAGCATTTCCTTCTTGTTGTACTTCGCCTTGAATTTTGTATATATTCCTTGACCTTTCATGCATGAGGTCGTAAGCCCTACAATCCCTATCATCATGCCCCACAAACTTATAGAACATGAAATACAAATTCGTGGGTGTCTAGACATATTTTTTCATGTAATAGCACTCACCAGGGTGATATCTATTTCTACATACCTCGCACCAGGGTAGGGTGACTTTCTTCAAAGGACTCGGAGATCCAAAGGAAAAATATTCATGAAATAGGGCATAGTGCTCCTTTTCATGGCCTTCTAATTTGCATCGGACACACCATATGTATTCTCTTTTATCTTTCACCTTGTCTTTCTTCATATCTTCAACATGTAGAGACAAACTAGTTAGCTGACTCAAGATTTGACTCATACCTAAGTTGGATTCTCCCATAGAGGTTGATTCTAACTTCATGGTGATATCCAGTGCCTCAGCCTACGAAGCAATCTTCTATTTCATCAGAGGAACTCTGATGTGTGGTAAGAGAGAAGCAATGAACCATTCCTTGTTCTTCTCATCTGGGATTTGAAAAATTAGATGGCTTGTCAAGGTATTAAATATTTGATCGAACTCCCATACAGGTTCGTCTATTCTCTGCTTGATTTTTTTTAGTTCTGTAATTCACTACAATTCTGACCTATGTTTCTTGAATTCAACAATTAGCGAAGTCTTAATGGCATTCAAGGGTTTAGGTGTAGTTCCTTGGACAAATTTCATGTACCATCTCAATGCGCGATCTCTTAGGGTAGTACTGAACTGAGCTCATTTGACAGCTTCGTTGGTGATATTCTTAATACTCCACACGGCTTTGAAGAGAAACCAGTGCTACTCAGGGTCTTCAAATCCATCTCCTCTAAAGGTGGGTAACCTCATCTCATCTTCCATAGATCTTCCTAGGTTTCCTGACTGAGTATCTGGTGGACTACTAGTGATAGTTCTCTAAAAACTTTGGTGACTTTGATTACTCTGATTTCTTAACGATGTTGAATCAACAATAGGATTAATATTACTTACTTCGATAGTCGATGCAGTTCCTAAAGTTTCTGGATCTTCTCGGTGAGTTTCCTATGTCCTAGCGGATTCTGAATTATCTTTGTCTGTCAGATATGCCTCTTCTCCACTGCAAAAACCATCGTCCCCATATTTTTTCTTAAACAGGTTCATGAGAGGAACTTCTATGAACACTCTCCCACTGCATGTATGTCTAGCCTCTGTGTCCCTATCACTATCCAAGTTCTTGAACATTATCCTTTTCCAATCCGACCAGCTATTGTATCTTCAATATGTTCTTCTCATGCAATAGCATCTTGATCCTCAACTTTAGAAAGTGTAAAAAATTTCCTCTGGGTCCCTTAAATAAATATCTCTTGGCTTGGATATATGACTCTAATCTATCAACAACAAAATCGGTGATGTACCCTCCAATGGTGCTACCAAACCAGTGATCTACTTCTCTTGAGATGGCATTATCAACTCTCTTGACCTTCTTGATCAACACCGATGTCCAAACCATAGGAGGTCTAGATCTAATCTCAAATTGGGTATCTGCTAACCTAGCTAGCCACTTGTATAACTCCTTATGGATTCATCCAAAGACAATTTCGTGTATATCAGTAAAGATATATTTTCCTAACCAATCCTCTGTACTAAGATTAGGGTTCTTGTTATGGGCTTCAGCAAAGTCCTTTTCTTGATCCTCTACCCACTTTTGAATCTCTGTCTTTGATGGAAACCAACTTGACATTCCCTCAAGAATATTTATGTCCCGACAACGGAACCATTTGTTGGCACAGGGGAAGACCCAGGGTTCAACTCCAAGAGCGAACCAACAAGCCCTAACTACTTTTCCTTTCGGAAACACATGCGAACAAGATGCAGTCTCACCTGAAGTAGCTATAGGGGGTTGTAGGACACAGGTGTCTACAACCAGAGGGAATGCAAAATGGATTGACAACAACAATACAGAGTCACCTAGTATTCTTTATCTTCCTTAAACCTATTGCACAAGTTATACTTCAAATCTACTGAATATCACAATAGAAGCATATCAAATGACAGAGAACACAACATTAATCACACACAACACAAGATATATGTGGTTCACCCTCTCTCTAGGGCTACGTCCACAGAATTGTGCTTTATAATATATTAAGATGAAGCATACAGTTCTTGTCTGCGCTCTCAGCTAGAAGATCTTCTCTCTTCTCCTCTCTATCTCTCCCCTCCCTGTGCACCCAGCCGCAGGGTTGATATTCACACCTAGTTGAATATCTTACAATACCAGAAGGCTCTACACTTAGCACTTCCTTCTCAAACAATAGTACTCACTCGATCACAGAAGAACAATGAACTCTCGACCAATCTAGCACCAACAACACCAACAACCGATCCCAGGTCTTTTAGACCTCTATTTGTACATTACAATAGCTCTCAGACACCCTTAGGTTAAAACCTAAGTGTCAAAACCCTAGATACAAAAACCCTATGTGTCTAAAACCCTAGGTCAACTTGACCCACATTTTTAGGGCTTCACCATCGTGTCTTTCCTTCCTTCCCACACGGTGCTCCAAAGAATCCAATGGTGGATTTTTCCTCTTGCTGAGTTGTCCACGATCCATCTTCCTTGTTGATCTGTCATCCTCGATATGCTCATCCAACGGCTTGCTTTTTCTTACTTCGCTTTGTTTTTTTTGCTCTTTTGCTCACTTCGACCTAGTATGAGTCACTGTGTCTTCCACGCAGTTTGTATTTCACCTTTTGTTCCTTGATCTTCACTTTCTTCCATAACAAAGGTCCAACAATCCTTCAACCTCCTATGTATCTACAACACTTGCTTCACATGATATCGCTATGCATGTTCTCTACAATGCATTTTTTTAGTTAAAAATAAAAAAAATCATCATTTGTGATTCTTCAAAAAACAAAATTGTGAAGATGTGGGACCTATAACTCAACCACTTCTGCAAGTAGTTATAACTTCCCTCTATATTTTTCATCAACCTTCATCCTCAGCTTCAGAAACCTGTTTTCCTTTCTCAATGCCAATTTTTTTCCTTTTTAAGTTACCCACTTGCCTAAACAATAGTGAATTCTTTCTCATCTTTGACTGAGCATTTTTTAGGGCTGCACAAGCATTGCTAATGGCTGGCCCACAGTCCTTAAAGTGTCTCTAAAACCTTATATCCGATACTCTTTTACTCTCCCTAAGATGAATTACTAGGTCTTGAGACTCCCTATTTTGCTTATTTAGCCACTTGATGGTTTTCTCACTCTCTCCAGGTGAAGTATAAATCTTCTCAACTAGTGCAAGCTAGCCTTGTGGTAGTGTTTCCTATGCAAGCCTGTAATTAGAAGTTATCTTTCTGGATGAGGATCTTGTTAAGGGGGGTGTAGGTTTAATAAAATCCACAGTATTAATATTTTTCCTGCTATCCCCCTCCTTAGAAGATTCTAGAATCTTTAAGGATGATTCCTTCTTTGAAACTATTGCATCTTGTGGAGTCTGAATATCAGAAACCTTCTCAGCTAATTTTCTTTTCATTTCCATATTATCATGAAAAAATTGAGCTATGACATGATGATATTCCTTAAGCTCATTTTGTAGCTCCTTGATTACTTGGTCTTGATCTTCTGGCTACACCTGATATTCATCCATTCCTTGAGTTGAATGATCAACAAACTGTGTATGAAGAACAGGTACAAGAAATATCTTGGTAGTTGACCTTGTTATTGGGCTACTAACTCTTGGTGTTTCCTCCACCTCATCAGCAAAATGTAACCTTCTACCTTTCTTTTTAGTTTGTTAGCTTGGTGAAGAATCATCAATCTCCTTACCTTTATCCATGCCCTATTGTACAAACCCTTTTTCTTTCCCACTTGAAACTCTAGAGGCCACTTTCTCAGAAAATGATGGGGTGTCTCCTTTGGGATCTAGAGAAATGTTAGCGGAGGTCAAAAAATAATCCCAGTCTCTTTTTTATTTCTTTATTTCTTCCACTACTAACAAATTAACCAAGGAGAAATGAAACAAACTGGACTTAATATGATCAACCCTATCTTGTACCCTGTCTTCCATTTTTCCTAAAATTTTGTACAGTTAGAAAGGTAAATTCAAGGGGTCATTCCCTGTGAAATGCATCAAAAGTATTATGTGGTAAAGGTATACGCTATCAAATCTTCCCTCACAAGTGAAGTAGCATTGGACGAACCTTAAAATCCTTTCATAATGCTTCAGTACACATTCTCTTGGAATAATGGCTCCAAACCTATGCTTTGTGTACTTAGGTTTTAGGAAATCATTATAGAAAGTTGAATCAAGAGACATACCTTTGAACCACTTCTCCCCCTAGACTGGAAATTTTGTTGCAGCAACCACTGTTTCTTTCGATACCTGAAAGGTAATGTCAACAACCCTTTTCTGGACACAATTGAAATTTAGGGTGAACGCATTTGTCACATGCGCATTATATCCTTGAATTTTATCATAGAACCTCATGCAGTCAGCTTGCTCAAATGAAACCCTAAATCCATTATCAAAATTCTCCAACTCCAAGCTTTGTGGCTCACACCTCAACACACTGCCTCCTTTGTTGTATTTTTTTTTTCCTTTAGTGGTCATGTTGCAGATGTAGGATAAAACAAAGACTGATAAATCTAGAGAGGTTCAAACACTAAAACTCAGACAAAACACTTTACACAATGAATGACAGGGTTAGGGTTTGTTCAAATGTGTCAATTGACTCAAAAAAATGATGAGTAAGTCTTTGGATCAAATGTATGTAGGTACAGGTTGTTTGATAAACACAAAACAAACCTTTCAAATCTTTGCGCAGCGAAAATTTAGAATACATAGGATAAGTAGCGTGCACTTAGGATGCGTAGTGTGCACTTCTATGTGAATTTTGCGTAGCAGATAGACATGTTTTTCATAGCAAGTGGAAAAATTGAAGTTTCTACAGACAAGAGACCTGATCGAAGGAAGAGAGTTTTTTTTCAATGAAAATGGGAGGGAGAAACATGCATATTCCAATTAAAGGATATTTGAAGTATGATTAGACCGTTTTAGTGTGATATGACAATTTCTGTTAGTGCCAAGGAGTTTGCGCAGCATGTCTTGCACAACGTATGTACTTTTTTCAGGTCAAGTACCCCAAATATTTGAGAAGACAAAAAAAATCCATACAACCCTTTGATTACTACTATTATTTCATAATGTGTCATCATGTCCCATGGCATTCCCACTAAATCATTCTACCTAGACTTAGACTTGACTCATTTTATGACATGCCATTTCGATGGTTCATAGAAATAATGACCCACGGACTTTGAAACAACTCATGAGACACAACTCCTAGAATACACACACAAAACCATAATGACTCAATTTGGAATGTATTGGTCTTCACAAGACCAAGGCACGGCTTTGCAAACTCTTGACAAACCTCTAACTCTACCCTAAAAATAATGATACTAATATTTGGCTCCAATGGGGATGCTCCACTCATAGGTCCTCCACCAATGAGATCTCCATTGAGCTCTTGTAGCAGATAAGCATTCCTCCCATGATAAGCAACAATTTTGAATGATCCCAACTAGAGGTAGTCAAGCTTTCCTTGCTTCCCCTTATCTTCATTTCTTGCATTCCATTTCAGCACCAGACAATCTACCTTGAAATCATCAACTTTTGTATGTTTATCAAACATATTTTTCATTTTATCTTGATGCAGTTGTGTGTTGTTGTACACTTATTCTCTCATTTGTTGCACATGAATTAGTTGATTTATACTCCATTGAGAATCATTTGGTTCAACTTACTATTCTCACAATAATTTCATAACTGGAAGCCCTAATGAGGTAGGAAAAATTGCATCTATTCCATATACAATCTAAAAAGGTGATGGAGAAATAGACCTATTGGTAGTGATCTTATTATCCCATGGTGCATAAATAAGCTTCTTGTGCCAAGCCTTCTTGTTTTCTTGTAATAAATTTTTGATAATTCTAGTCAGACTCTTGTTGGATGACTCAACTAATCCATTACCCTATGGGTAATAAGCTATGAAATGACCAAGGGTTATGTTGTAATCACTACAAAACTTTTCCATTCTCTTGGACTTGAATTTTTCTGCATTATCAATTATTATTTTGACTAAGAAACCAAACCTAGACATAATGTTWCTTTCCAGAAATTAAATAATGACATCATCAATAGCTTGCCTTCTTGGGACTACTTCAATCCATTTGGTGATGTATTTTGAAGATGTCAATATCCATATATGTTGAGATGAATATGGTGGATGAATATCTCCTATAAAATCAAGGCCCCATTTCCTAAACGACGCTTCAATAGAAATTAGTTTTAAAGGCAAGGGAAACAATTTCCTTTTTCCATAAAAAATATGACATTCATGACAAATTGACACCTCCTTGTACATGTCATAGAATATGTTGGGCCAATAAAACCCTACTCCTATTGTCTTATGCACTATGGTTTTCCAATAATGGTGCCCTCCACAGTCACCCTTATGAAATTCTTTGATAGTCTGTTTTACCTCTCCTTCCAATAAGCAACTCAACAAAATTCCCCCTGGATCCTTCCAATACATAGAACCATCAAGAATACAAAATTTGGTTTCTTTCAACTTTAGAAACCTAGATTTTTTTTTACTTAGTTTAGGAGGAGCTTGTAAATTTCTCAATACATAGGTAATGTCAACAAACCACGGAGATTCAAGAAATTTCTGGGATACTTGTGGGATTGTTTCTTCTTTTGAATTTTTTGACAGGTCAGCAATAAAATTTATCCCCAAGACATCATAATTTGATTGTGTCATCAGTTTGGAAAGCCCATGAACTTTAATCATCTTTCTAGGATTTATCTCCAGGTCATATTCTAACAAAAAAACTATCCATTTGCCTCTTCCTCCTTCAGGATCAGATTGAGTTAGGATGTCTTTCACATCATTACTGGGCACATAAGAAACAACATGAGAATGCAAAATATAAATTATGAATCCTTTCAGGGATTTTACCAGTGCATATGCCCACTTCTCCATGATGTCATACTTCAGTGGAGAGTCTCTCAGATTTCTTCTATAGTAGGCTATGGGCCTTTCAAAATTCTATTCATCTTTCTGCAACAAAACAACAACAATAGTGTGTTCGGATGCAAAAGAGAACAAGATGAAACCCTTTGCATAGTCTGGACTGGCCAATATTGGTGCCTTGGTCAATGCTAATTTTATGTCCTCAAAGGATTTCCTGGCTTCTAGAGTCCACTTTTTCTCACTACATTTCCTAAGAATGCTTGTAATGAAATTTATTATTTCGGCCAGATTAGGGATAAACCTCCTCAGAAAATTAGCTCTTCCAAGAAAAGATTGCACCTCCTTTTTTCTCCTAGGTGTGTCAATTTTCAAAATTGCAGCCACCCTGCTGGGATATATTTTTATTCCTTCTTTCGAGATTATATGACCAAGAAGTTTACCCTCTTGCATTCCAAAGTTCGATTTATTGCAATTTAATGAAATTCCAAACTTCCTACATTTATGAAAAACCCCTTCAAATGTTTTATATTCTCATCATCGGAATATGAAAACACAACAATATCATCTTAATAAATGACAATGAACTTATCCTTTTCATCAACAAAAGCTATATCCATAGCTCTTTAGAATGTTTCCCCTACATTCATGAGCCCAAAAGGAATTTTGGCATACATGAATGTACCCCAGGGTGTTGTGAAGGTTTACTTCTCTTAATCATCAGGATGCACCATGATTTGGTTGTATCAAGAAAAGCCATCAAGCATTGACATTTTTCAATGATCCAACCACTTTCTGCAAAATGTAGTCCATCTTTGAAAGAGGATAGTAATCTTTAAGGGAAACCCTGTTCAGATTTTAAAAATATATACACAACCGTATTTCACCACTTTTCTTTCTAACAGGAACTAAGTTATCCAACCATTTAGAGAATCTTAAAGACACTATAATCTTAGCATCAAATAACTTTATAACCTCTTTTTCAATTAATGGAAACAATAAAGGGTTAATACTCCTTGGTTTCTGTTTGAAAGGTTTTTGATCATATTTTATTGGAATTGCATTCTAAATAACCTTTGTGTCATAAAATTTCAAATCCTCATAGCTCCAAGAAAGAACATCTAGAAAATCCTTCATTAAGATGATATATTTCCCCTTGATTTCTGGACTGAGTGTCTTGGATAGTTTGATGATTTTAGAACTTTCCTGAGTCCCAATGTTACAATTCTCTATTTATTCATCATTTGCATTGACTTTGGGGTTTCTTGCCACATCATTATTGTCAAAAATATTTTCCAATGGAACCAAGCCTTTGGGATTGATATTATTTTTGAGTTGAACAATGTCTCTACTAGAAATTTGATTTTGGAAACAAACATCATTTGAAAACATGGCTAAATATTCTTCCTGATCACAACAATTTTCATCACAAATATTTGAGTTGGGAAATTCATCAGTCATTTGGAGAAATCTTACCACCTATTTGTCATCCTCAAAAAAATTCCAATACTTGATGTTATCAAGAATTGTTGGTCTGTGCCTGACTTCAATCTCATATTTTCTGTTAGGAAAGATAGGAATCTTGAAAACAAAGGATGAAGTGGCTAATACATCAACAATCAGATTTTGTCCTCTTAGAATCACAGACAGGTTATATTCTGTAAAACTTTCCAATAGATTAAGAACTATATTTGTATATGCCCTCAACCTAGGATGCTTTGACTGATAGATTCCCTTAACCTGATTTATGAAGAGCTCAGAATCTCCATGAATAGTTATTATTTTTTCCCCCTAATCTTTCAATGTATTCAAACCCAAAATCAATGCCTCATACCCAGCCATATTATTTGTGCAGTCAAAAGAAAATTTGTAGCAGAAGAGTTTTGAACCTTATTTAGGAGGAATTATCCAAACACCTTCTCCAACTCCCTCCTTAGTAGTAGCTCCATCAAAATTCATGTTCCACATTTCATCATTTTCTTTATTTTGTAGATCTGAATTTTTCCCTTCTTGATGATTAGCCTCATCTTTCACAGGGAGTTCAGTAATATTTGTCTCTTCTTCTTCAAAGCACATGTCATTGTAAAAAATTGTAGAACCAACCTTAGTGTCAACAGAATAAATATGATGATTGTTTGGTTTGATTTTTCCACTCACCATGTACTTCAACAATACTTCCTCGTATAGTCTCCTTTCTTGGCCAAAAACTAGTAGAGTTGCATAGGACATGTCCATCTGTAGAGTGACCTTCAACTTTGTAGCCCATGAACTTGACAACAACATGTCAAACTTTGGAGGGATGTCAGCAACAACTACATCCATGACCAAATTATTTGATGGAATTTGAGATACAGACACAACTAGATCTTTGATTAAGCCCAAACACTTTACCTTCCTTGAATCAAAAGAGAAAAGATCTTTGTAATGTCTAGTGATTTCCAAACCTAGTTCATCCATGATTACCTTTGGCATCAAATTATGAGATGATCCTGAGTCTAACATTGCATTGTGTAAGGTCATATCATGAATTTTAAGGATGACATAGAAAGGAGGTACATCACCATCAACAACAAATTCTTCCAACCATGGACCAAATAAGATTGCAAGGTGATCATCTTGCACATTGAAAGTATCAAATGATTCTTCCATTTTCAACATTTTGATGATTTGGATTCTATATTCACCATTTCTTATTAGCTTATTGAAAGGAACATAATTTTTTTTTTCCATTTCGCTTTCAAAGTTAAAAGGAGATTGAGTTTTTTCTACCTCTTTGATGACTGCATCTCTTATTTTCTCTGGTTGTTAACCCCTAATATTGGCTCATTACCCCTTAATTAGGGCATATTACATTAGTACTGTTATGTTATTTATGTCAGATTTATTCCATTAGTTGTAATTATACCTCCTAGTCTCCTATATATACCAAGGAGAAATTTTCATTTGGAGTCATCTTGTACTTGAACATTTATGTGGGGTAAAAGGAGGTTGCCCCATAGAAGAGGCTTATTATTTGAATCTATCTCTTTTTCAAGGCATTGAGTACTTATTCTGAGGTTTTTCTATGCTATATTGATATTTGGTTCTTAACATATGGTATCAGAGCTCAAAGTCTTGGGGTTTCGCTGCTACATCTGAGACACCTTCGAATTTTAGCTATAACTTTTTTTCTACAATATTTCAAAAGAAACGGCTTGGAGGATATTTATTAGATATACCAAGGTACGTTGCGTTAACATTTAAGCTCCTGAAGCCTTATACGTTCGAAGATACAACCTGTGCAATATAGAGTTCTTGAATCATCCTGAACGGAGTCATTGCGGAATTTTCTCTATAAATTTTTTTATGTAATGTTTCAGACCCTGAAATCTAGAGGATATTCACAGAAATTAGTAAAGTATATGAGGTAAAAATTTCAGCTTCTGGGTCATCTTACATTTGTAGATACACCATGTGGAAGATAAGGTATCTGACTAGTCCTATTGACTAGTCTCAAGAAGGTGTTCCAGGTAAAACAATAATAACTTCTTCCTAGAGTATTCAAATTGAGTGAGACTAGTTTCATTCGATAGTGGAAGGTCTGTAGTATTTCTGGTACGAGTTTCAAAATTTTATATCAATTATTTTGTGAGGGGCACACTATACAAGTAAGATCTCCTGGAAAGGAAAAAAATCAGCAAGTTGTGGGGAAGTTACTGTAAATTCCACTTGGCACATCCAATTTTGATCAGACCTATGGAATTTCAGAGAAGAAATATCAGAGAACTACATAAAAGGGCCGAAACTTGGGAGATACAACAAAAGAAAGATTGTCTAGTAGAACCACCTCAAAATCAAGGTTCAAAAGTGATACTTCGCCAACATGCCACCCAAAAAAGGAACTTCTACACCAAATAAGCCTCCAGACAATCCTACTTGGACTCTTGATGAAGGTGAAGAAATGCGTAGGGACATAAATTATTTACAAAAGAATATAGTAACAAAAGATGAACTACAAGAGATGGAAGCTAAGTTGGAGGCAATAAATACTAAGATGGATGGTTTAAAAGAGGAGATCATGGAAGTATTGAAACATTTCATAACAGAGAAGACACCTGAAAATGAAAATGCATCCCACGAAATTCATGATGAGGACACAAGGAAGGTGAATCAAGAATGGAGAAAATCCAACTTTCGGTTTAAGACCAACCATGTTCCAAAGATCGATATGAGGAAGTTCGATGGCAAGGACCCAATCATGGATACTTCAGATGGAGCAATTCTTTGATCTACATAATGTGCCACATACACAAAAGGTATGAATTGATTCTTTATATTTATAACCTAATCAATTTGTATGGTATCAATGGCTTTATTCTCGCAAATCACTTGTCACTTGGACAATTTTCACAAAAGAAATGATAGCACACTATGAGGATACAAGAAGCAATACTTTCTTTATCCAATTGATAAATCTCAAGCAAAAGGGTTCAGTTACCAACACATTGAGAACTTCCAAAGATTGAATATAAAGGTAACAAATATTCCAGATGAGCACTTGATTGATGTATTCATAGGAACTTTAAAGGATACCATTCAACAAGAGGTTCACCTTTGGGAACCCAAATCATTGGAGAATGCATTTAAGGTGGCAAGAAATGTTGAAAGTAAAAATATGGCTATGGCTACTAGAAGGACCAATCCTAACTAAATATGGCTATGCATAATTAGAAGGACCAATCCTAACATCTATAAGTAGAGCAGAGAACAATGCCCTTCTTCTAAAACACCTCAACCTACAAGGCTGACACCCCAACAATTGACTTAAATAAAAATCAAAAAAGGTTTATGCTTTTAATTGTGACAGCAAGAAGGGACATCGCTATGGTGAGAAGAAATTATTCTACATAGATTTCGTGAAGAGGAAGAAGAAGAAGAAGAAGAACCATCTCAAGATGAACGAACAATTCTCGTCCAAGAGTTGACTCTTCACGAGCATCGTAATGCATCAAGCTAGAATTAGCAATTCTCAAACCCTCAAGAGATCGAAGGATACATCAAAATAAAAGGTAATAGTCCTAATTGATTCGAAGCATCATAATTTCATTCACTATAAATTAGCCAAAGCTCAACTGCTTTGTATATCCAAGGCCAAAGTTTCAAGTAATGATCAGGATTGGAGGAACTATCAATTGCTCAGGAAAATGCAATAAGATCAATCTTACTATGGGGGAATATGTAATGAATAGTCCAATGATTTCTATACCCATGGGTGGTGTGGATGTTGTACTAGGAATCCAATGGTTACAATCATTAGGAATAATGGCTTTTAATTTTTAAGAACTTTTCATGAAATTTTCATTGGAAGGAAAATAAATTGAGTTAAGAGGTATCACAAGGAAACCTGGTAAGGTGATAATCTCTAATGGCATGAAAAAATTACTAAAAAAGGGGCACCAAGGCATTATTGCAAAACTATGCTCACTAGATGTTCAAACATCTAAGCCATCTATTCCTCAATATCTCCAAGGGATCATTGATAAGCATTCCAAAGTATTTGAAGATATTCCCAAAGGTCTTCCACCCACTCGAAATGATGATCATGAAATTCACCTAATTCCTGGGAGTGTTCCTCTTCATATCAAGCCATACAGATACCATTATGCCCAGAACAATGAAATTGAGCGCATGGTTGAAGAAATGTTAGAGGCTGGCATTATTAGACCTAGCCAAAGTTCTTACTCTGCACTAGTGGTAATCGTATTCAAGAAATATAGCTCATGGCGTATGTGTCCATATTATAGAGAGTTCAACAAGATCACTATTAAAGATAAGTTTCCCATTCCTGTCATTGATGAATTGTTAGATGAACTACATGGAGAAATCTATTTCATAAAATTTGATCTATGTTTAAGGTATCATCAGATTAGAATGAAGGAAGAAAATATCCCAAAAATAACATTCCGAACTCATGAAGGCCATTATGAATTTTTGGTCATGCCTTTTGGACTTACAAATGCACCTTCCACATTCCAAGGGTTGATGAATTCCATTTTCAGGCCCTTCCTTCGAAAATTTGTGTTAGTATTCTTTGATGATATACTAATCTATAGAAAGTCTTGGGAGGATCATGTGCAACATGTTGACAAGGTGCTACAACTACTAAAGCAGCAACAACTATATGCCAAACCATCCAAATGTTTCTTTGGAGTGAAGGAGGTAGAGTATCTGGGTCATATTGTATCTCATGAAGGTGTCAAGGTAGACCCTAACAATATTAAGGCCATGATGGACTGGCCGATTACCAAAACATTGAAGAATATTAGAGGATTTTTGGGTTTGAAAGGTTACTACCACAAGTTTGTTCGGCACCATGGAAGAATAGAAACACCTTTAATCACACTAAATAAGAAGAATGCATTTTCATGGACTCCAGAGGAAACTAAATATTTTGAACAACTTAAAGAGGTGATGTGCAAAGCTCCTGTCTTGACCACTCTATACTTCACAAAAACCTTTATTGTGGAATGTGATGCCTCGAGAAATGGAATTGGTGTTGTCCTAATGCAAGAAGGAAGGCCCCTTTATTTTGAAAGTCAGCCACTCAAGGGAAAGGACTTACACAAACCCATTTATGATAAGGAAATGATGGCAATACTACATGCATTGAAGAAATGGCGTCCTTACCTAATAGGTAGGTACTTCAAGGTCAAAACAGATCATGATAGTCTTAAATAATTCTTGGAACAAAGACTATCTTTAGAAGAACAATAGAAATGGGTAACCAAGATATTGGGATATGATTTTGAAATCATCTATAAAAAGGGGAAGAAAAATGTTGTGGCAGATGCACTCTCAAGAAAGGATGAAGATGTTGAGGCCTTTCTCTGTGCGATCTTGATCATCCAACCCGATTGGATAATAGAAGCAAGGGATGAATGGAAAAATGATGAAAAACTGTGGACTCTCATTCAAAGGTTGCAGTAGGATTCTAGTGCATCAAATACATTTAGATGGAAAAATGATTCACTATGGTACAAAGATCACTTATATTTGTGTAAGAAATCCCAAATCAAACAAAAGGTACTATTGGAATTGCACACCTCTCCAGTAGGAGGGCACTCGGGATTTTTGAAAACCTACCATAGAGTCAAGAAGGATTTTTTTGGGGATGGCCTTAAAATTGATGTTCAAAGGTTTGTGGCAGAATGTTTG
>SNQJ01S0103367.1:18300-30466 GCA_010110895.2 Picea sitchensis
TAGGAGGGCACTCGGAATTTTTGAAAACCTACCATAGAGTCAAGAAGGATTTTTTTGGGGATGGCCTTAAAATTGATGTTCAAAGGTTTGTGGCAGAATGTTTGGTTTTCCAACAAAATAAGTTGAAAACAATTAAGACCCCAGGTCTTTTACAACCATTAGCCATCCCAAGTCAACGTTGGGAGGAGGTTTCCATGTATTTCATCACAGGGTTACCAAAGTCTGAAGGAAAGAGTGTCATCATGGTGATTGTTGATAGACTGACCAAGTACGCACACTTTTGTGCACTCTCTCATCCTTTCAAAGCTAGTACAGTTGCCACTACATTCATGGAGACAGTTCAAAAGCTACATAGCAACCCAAAGATTATTGTAAGTGACATAGATCCCATCTTCACTGGACATTTTTGGATATAATTATTTTCTTGTTTGGGTACTCAATTGGCTCATAGCTCATCTTATCATCCTCAATCTGATGGACAAACCGAGATAGTGAAGAAATGTTTGGAAGGCTACCTTCGTTTCTTTGTCTCTGATAAACAAACAAAATGGTTCAAATGGTTACCCTTGGAATAATGGTGGTATAATACTTCCTTTCATACTGCAACAAAAATGACACCATTTATGGCACTCTATGGATACCACCCTCCTTCCATCACTTCTTCTCTAAAAGAAAAATCTAAGGTTCAAGCAGTGGAAGATCACGTTGAGCATTAACAACAAGCTCTCCAAATCTTAAAGGACAACTTGACCATGGAACAAAATCGCATGAAACAACAAGCAAATCAACATCGTAGTGAAAGAAGTTTTGAAGTAGGGGATTGGGTGTTTTTAAGACTACAACCATACAAATAGATGTCCCTCAAGCAAGACAAGAAGGATAATAAATTATCACCAAAGTACTATGTCCCTTATAAGGCAGTGCAAAATATTGGTACGATGGCATACAAATTGGAGTTGCCTGCATCTTCACGAGTACACCTGGTTTTCCATGTTTCATGATTAAAGAAGGTTATAGGCGACATGATCCTAGTTCAAACTATATTGCCAGAACTTGACGAGGAAAGAAAAATCATATTGTATCCTAAAGCCATCACTGACACAAGAATTCACTAGCTGAGGAATAGATCCATTTAAGAGTATCTCATTAAATGGAGGAAACTACCGACTGAAGATTCCACTTGGTAAGATGAGTCTTTTATACAGAAGCATCTAGAGTTACTCAAGCATTGTAGACAACACTTGTCTCAAGGGGAGGGGCATGTTAAGCCCTAATATTGGCTCATTACCCCTTACTTAGGGCATATTACATTAGTAATGCTATTTTATTTATGTCGGCTTTATTCCATTACTTGCAATTATACCTCCTAGTCTCCTATATATACCAAGAAGACATTTTCATTTGGAGTAATCTTTTACTTGAACATTTATGTGGGGTAAAAGGAGGTTGCCCCCTTGAAGAGGCTTATTATTTGGAATTATCTTTTTTTCAAGGCGCTGAGTACTTATTCTGAGGTTTTTCTATGCTATATTGATATTTGGTTCTTAACACTGGTACCTTTTTGGGGGTCTCTTCTTTTTATTTTCCTTTCTCCAATGCATCCCTTGCAAAAATGTCTTTTTTAGGATGACCTGAAGAAGGTAAATTAACTTGAGGCTCCCTTATAGGATTCCCTTTTGGTGGATTTCCAGGCACCTTTTTATTTATGAGATTGTATTTCTTCTAAAACAACATGATGGAATTTTGATACCCCTTCTTATACTCTTATGTTTCCATTGAGAACATATCATCATTTTCCTGCATAAAATTATCAATTTCATCCATAAATTGATCATGTTCTTGTTTAGTTAGGAACACATATGTTTCAGTATCATCACAACAATGAATGTTGTCTTCAAGAGTTTCACCAAAATTTTCATTCACATAGTTATTTTGAAAGTGGGGTTTGATTTGTTGATCACCTTGATTTGTTTGGTCTCTTTGTCTGATCTGTTGAACTGATGCTCTTTTGAAACTAGAATTTCTGTGTTGAAAATTAGTTTGATCTATGATGGCAGGTTTTTTGTCTAAAGATATCTTTTCCACCAACCTTTCCATAGTTTTTACTGTTAGATCAAAATTTGCATATGATGTCTGGGAAGTTGAGGGTTGAACTTCTCCTTGAATCTTTTTCATATCAGTTTCAGGATTATACTTAATCTTTCCTAATGCCATCATATTCACTTCTACTTCAATTGCATCATTCATCATGTCATTTAGTGTAGTAGATCTCCTTTCCCTTAGCAATAAGGAAAAATCATTGTCAAAGGAGTCAACATAACGAAGTTGGGTATCTCCAAGAGGGGGTTTAACTTTAGTAGGAATTGAATTATAAACCCTCATGAATCTGGTTGAAAACTCATGTACTATCTCACTAGGTGATTTCTTTATGTTATTATATTGATTCAACAGCTGAAGAGGATTCTTATTGTCTCCCCATATAGCAAGGAAGGTTTCTTCAAAGGGTACACAATTAGGGATACTTGCCACTAGAAGAGACTTAAACCATTTTCAGACTTCACTTGAGAGACTTTGTGCAAAAAATCTCACTTTTACATCTTCATCATCTACCTCCTCTAGGTCAACAAATTCATTAAACCAATCTAAGTGTCTCTGAGCTAAAACATTCTCTTCTGCATCATATGACTTAATTCTCTGATTGTAATTTTGAGGTAGATCATGCAATTGAGCAGGTAAAAGAAGGGGATAAAATATTGCTTCCATGGTTCTAGGAGGATTCTAAACCGGTTGAAAAATATGTCTGGGAATGACAACAGATTGAATGGGAACAACAGAAATCAAAGATTGAAATTTCTTCTCATGAATGTTGTCTTCAAGAGTTTCACCAAAATTTTCATTCATGTAGTTATTTTGAAAGGGGGGTTTGATTTGTTTGGTATCTTTGTCTGATATGTGGAACTGATGCTCTTTTGAAATTAGGATTTCTGTGTTGAAAATCAGTTTGATCTATGATGGCAGGTTTGTTGTCTAAAGATATCTTTTCCACCAACCTTTCCATAGAATTTACCATTAGATCAAAATTTGCATATGATGTCTGGGAAGTTGAGGGTTGAGCTTCTCCTTGAATCTTCTTCGTATCAGTTTTAGGATTATACTTAATATTTCCTAATGCCATCAGATTCACTTCTACTTCAATTGCATCATTCATCATGTCATTTAGTGTAGTAGATCTCCTTTCCCTTAGCAGTAAGGAAAAATCATTATCAAAGGAGTCAACGTAACGAAGTTGGGTAGCTCCAGGAGGGGGTTTAGCTTCAGTAGGAATTGAATTATAAACCCTCATGAATATGGTTGAAAACTCATGTACTATCTCACTAGGTGATCTCTTTATGTTATTATATTGATTCAACAGCTGAAGAGGATTCTTATTGTCTCCCCATCTAGCAAGGAAGGCTTATTCAAAGGGTACAAAATTAGGGATACTTGCAACTAGAAGATACTTAAACCATTTTCAGACTTCACCAGAGAGACTTTGTGCAAAAAATCTCACTTTTACATCTTCATCATCTACCTCCTCTAGGTCAATAAATTCATTAAACCAATATAAGTGTCTCTAAGATGAAACATTCTCTTCTGCATCATATGACTTGTTTCTCTGATTGTAATTTTGAGGTAGATCATGCAATTGAGCAGGTAAAACAAGGGGAGAAAATATTGCTTCCATGGTTCTAGGAGGATTCTAAACTGATTGAACAATCTGACTCGGAATGACAACAGTTTGAATGGGAACAACATAAATCAAATATTGAAATTTCTTCTCATCAAATAGACCTTCATTCAAGTTAGACTCTGATCTAGATTTAAACAAATTCTGCTCAAATTTTACATCAAAATAAATATCATCAATGATTTTCACTCCGTCTTAGGCAATGACAGATTTTTGTCTAGAAAAATACATGAATCAGATACCTTTTCTTTTCTTTTATGTAAGAGTTTCTTAAGATCAGCCATAGATGCTATAGGTTATGGATCTAGATTTCTCCTAGTGTAAATATTCTCTGGAGCCAAGATTTCTCAATAAAGTTACTTTTTTTCTACTGATCTTATAAAGTCAAGTCGTCGGGGTAAATGTTTTTAGCCAATATTATGTTTGATTATTTGTTACCCTCAGGAATCAAATCTGAAACTTTAGTCGTTCTTTCCCAGGGAACATTTCACTATTCATCCCCAACAACGATGCCAAAATGTTATCACTAAGTAAATTTCCTAGGATAAGGAAGAAACTCACAATGGTAACCACATAACCACTTTAGAACTGAAAACTAGCCTTTTCACTTTAGAGAGGGATCTCTCTTGTCACTTGGTCTCTAAAAGGTATATTTATTTGAGGATCAATGGCTAGGTTTTGAAAGATATTTTTATAAGTTTTGCTGGTAGTAAGTAAATAAACCTGTTGGGAAATCCAGTCAATTCTTTAAAGGAAAATGAAAACAGTGTCTGGTAGGTAGAACTCTCAAGGAAGAAAAGGCTAGATAGGAAATGATCTTTCAGTTTTTAATTTGATGCTATAGAATGGAAGAAAAATGAAAACACATAACAACAATCATAGTACCATTAAAGATGAATTATGATGAGTTAAGAAAGATAAGATGGTGTTCAAATGGATAGATTCTAAAGCATCATTTGAGATGAATTTCAGACCATTTGATATCCAATTTAAACATATAATTATCAGTAGATGAAAGATAAATAAAGATGGAAGAACATACATGAAAGGTACACATACTTCAGGTCATCACCACTATAATCTTTGGTATGAAAAAGCTTTGGACATCTGCACTAGTATTTCATTCAAATTCATCAAATTTGTATAATGATCAATACAATTTGTCCTTTGTGCTTCTACCAACCCATTGCACATTCAAAATGTTCAAATATATAGATAAATTGTCTCCCTAAGCTACAAAGGTCAAACTTATTTGCTATCCTATGATTTTGGATCTAATTACATAAAAAAAGAACAACTTGTAAACTACTTACTAAAAATAGCAAAGTCGCCTTGACCATATTAATGCATACAATATTCTTTAACAAAAAGAGATCTCTAGCATATTTTTTGAATTTAAACTGATGTGAGCCATCCGAGGACATTTGGAGACAAGTATTGGAGTGATATAAGTGCTGAAAAGGATCTCTATCATCTTTGTGTAGCAAGTTGTTGTAGCACGTTGTGTAACTACAACCTATAGCAGTTGTGTAGCGATCTTTACACAACATGAAGGTTTTCTTCAGCAAAATAAATTTAGGAGGTGGTTGTAATACTTATGGAGACTCTAAATCACTGGTATATCATTGACCCATCATTTCCCAATGTCCTTCAACCTCCAATGTACCTACAACACTTGTGTATCATGATATCGCTACGCAAGTTCTGTACAATGCAATTTTTCAGTAAAAAATAAAAATAACTTATCATTTGTGATTCTTCAAAAAACAAAATTGTGAAGATGTGGAACCTATAACTCAACCACTTCTGCAATTAGTTATAACTTCCCTCTAGCTTCGTCATCAATTTTCATCCTCATCTTGAGAGAACTGTTTTCCTTTCACAATGACATAATTTTCCTTTTAAAGTTACCTACTTGCCTAAATAGTAGTGCATTCCTTCTTAGTTTTGACTGAGCATTTGTGAGGGTTGCACAAGAATTGTTGATGGCTGGCCCATACTCCTTAAAGAATCTCTGAACACTTAGATCTAATACTCTTTTACCCTCCCTAATCCAAATGATTAGGTCTTAAGCCTCCTTGAGTTGCTTATTTAGCCACTTGAGGGTTTTCTCAATATCTCTAGGTGAAGCATAAATCTTCTCAATTGGTGCAAGATGGCCTTGTGCTATTGTTTCCTCTGCAATCTTGTAATCAAAAGTTATCTTTATGGATCAGGATCTTGTGAAGTGGGGTGAAGGTTTAATAAAATCCATAGTCTTAAGATTTGTCATGCTTTCCTTCTCTTTAGAAGCTTCTAGAATCTTTAAGGATGATTCCTTCTTTGAAACTATTGCATCTTGTGGAATCTAAATATGAGAAACCTTCTTAGCTAATTTTCTTTTCATTTCCCTGTTATCATGAAAAATATGAGTTATGACATGTTAAGCTTCCTTAAGCTAATTTTGTATCTCCTTGATTACTTGGTCTCTCTCTTCTGGCTGCACCTGATATTCATCCATTCCTTGAGATGAATGATCAATAGACTATGTATGCAGGGAAGGTACAAGAAATCCTCCAGTAGCTTCATCTCTTCTTCCCACTGAGAGAGTATGACATTTGAATGCTCCTCCTAAACATTCCTTTGGAGCACAAAGGTGTGGGCCTCCTCTTCTTTCATATCTTGGCCATATGCCAGTATCTTCTCCTTCTCCTTCTGCATGACAGTCTATGTTGGTTGTCCTTCTTCTTCAGCAACTACAGTTACACATAAAATATTATTTAAAAAAAAATCTATACCAATGGCCTCTTCCTCGAATGCCTCTTGCATCACCTCCTCGTGTGCAACACATGAATTGGCCTCTATTGGGCTTCTTGGAAGGAATATCTTGATTCCCCAATGAACAGAATGGATCTTTGATCTTCCTCCTCTCCTATCAACACTCCTGGTTGATATGAACTCTCCTCTGAGTTCCTAAGACTCTCGGACAATATCATCTCCTCTTTTCTCTCCCAGAAACCTGACTTTTCCTTTCTTCCCTCCCGACAGTCTTTGAGATCTTCAACTGACCTCTTCTAATTTTCCTCCTAGAAATCTATGAGATATCAAGTTGATCTCCCTTCCTCATCGAGGCTTTCTCCATCTTCTGGTTCATAGTTGTAAACCACTTTCTCCTCTGTGCCTCTGAGGTTTTCTACTTGCCTCATCCATCTCCTCAATATATGCTTCTAATTCTTGGAAATCAACTACTGGATAGGCCACTTCACCTTCCTTTTCATGGGCCACTCATATCTCCATCTCCCTTGCTCTCATTTCTACATTTTCAACATCAATATGTCGATCTCCTCTCTGGTATCCTTGAGCTCTTTATCCATATCCTCTCTGATCATATTTTTGTGGTCTCCTCTTGAACCTTGTCTATGGCCTTTAGTAGCCATTTTCGCCTTTCCTCTATGAGATTTTACACTTCTTTTGAGTGTAGGCACACACCTTGCGCTCTCTCCTTCTTCTGACAACTCCTTTCTCTTTGAATTTTGTACTCAAACTTCTCACCTTAAGATCTCCATAGTCTCTCCTCTACTCCAAGAATGAAACTAGTCCTCCTTTTTAGCCCACCTGGTTGTCTTCTCACCTACTACACACTCAAAAATATTTATCCACACATAGTGTCAATACTCTGTCTTTCCTTCCTTTTCCTATTGTTTGTATAAAAAAATCATCTATGATACCATTTGATAGTATCAAACAAAACTTTCACTCGGGCTATGATAAAAATCAAACTCTGATACCATTTGAGGGTATCAGTCAAAAATCTTGTTTGAGCTCTAATACCATTTGATGCAAATCCCCACCCCTCCTAGGGGGGGCTCACGTGACATCCTAGTCTTAGGATATTCTGCTGGAGCTGAATTAGATCTTGAATCCTTGATAGATCCTTTCTAATTTTTCACAAGCTCTTTTAAATCTCCTTAGGTACAGGTCTGTATAGAACAAGAAACCCGTGGGCACTTCCTCTAAGCCCCTTTTTACCTTAAAATCAAATTTTGAGTGCTAGTCCCTTTTCCCTGGAAGAAATCTCATGTGACTGTGGGCCAGGACGAAGCACTTAGTTGAAAGGTGATTATCTGGAGCTTTGTTACTCCAGCACTCTGGAACTTCGGGCTTTGGAGTTTTTAACCACACAACACTCCAATTTTCTCGAACGTTGAACTGATGAACTCCCGAACTGTCCTAGGATCAACGATCCACGCTTATTCAACAACCAACAATTGTGATAAACTCTGATGCTATGCAACTTCATACTTTTCATTCCATAACACCTTCCACCCACAATCCTTCGGATTTTAAAATTTCTGAATACTCGATAATCTACTGACACATGTACCTGACAACCAACAGTCAGGATTTACTCCAGAGTTCGAGACGTCGAGGTTTTCCTTATTTCATGCAACAACCACCAACTTCTTCCAGAGTGTTGAATCTCTGAATGCATGAGATCGACGGCTCACGTTTACCTATGTGCATATCCAACGACTGGGATCTGATCTTCTCTACAATGATTCTCCTCTTTTTCTAGGTCTGATCCAACGACCCAGATCTATACAAAACCAATCCAACAACTGGAACTTCTCCCAGTGATCTACATAGTAGATTCACTCCACAACTTCAGAGCTTCATGGATTTTTCCTCCTTTACAACAAACACTTAAAAACTTTCCAGAGCAGCGAAGTCCAAAGGACTCAGGTGTTTAATGGTTGCACTCCTTCTCCTTGATCCAACGGATGTGTGGGGTTCTAACTTCCTCCAAAAAAATATCGTTTTCTCTTCTTTGAACAAATAGTTTTCTTCTCTTTGGGGATTTACCCTCGCTATCCCTCCTAATTTTTGTTTAGTCAAAGGACTCTAACCTTTGGTGCATCCCTTGCACTTATCCTATAGTCTCAAACTTAGAAAGTTATCGCCTTTTGCACTCCTTTCCTAGGCTCTGTCCACACTTGCACTATCTCTCCTGAGCTTCCAAATCTTCAACTTCAAAGGGTTCAACCCTTTGTTCATTTAGATGACCGTGTGTTCCCTCCTTCCACCCACGCTCTTTCTCCTGAGCTTTCGAACACAGTAAAAATGTTCTTCCAACACCCTCCTAGAACTTTGTGCTCTTCCTCTTGATATTTACCAAAATTTAAACTGAACATTGGCTTCATGCACTCCTTTCCCTTACCTCCTGAGTCTTGGACTATAAGACTCACATGAGCACTCTTTGCACTATCTCTCCTTGAGTTAATTGAACCTTTATATGTTTTGGCCTCTGCATTCCTTATGTGGGAATTATGCACTCCTTGCACTAGTTTCACCTTTGATCTTTTATACTCTTGTGAGTATAGGCGCACTCCTTATGCTCGTTCTGCATAAACTTACGCAATCTCTCCTGAGCTTGACAGACCCTTGAACTCGTTCCTTCCTGCACTCCTTGCGCTAACTCTTCCTTGATATTTTACAATGTTATGAGTGTAGGCACACTCCTTGCACTCGCTCTATCCACTCTTTACACTATCCCTATTGAGTTTGTAACTAGTTCTAGTGTGCCCACCTGGAATGCTCCTCATAGAACTCCTGAATGAGTTCTTGCGCACTCCTTATGCGGGCTTCTAAGAGTTTTCCAACAAATCTGGTGTGCACTCCTTGCACTAGCCTTGAGATCCCATAACCCTCCAAAACTCACATAGATAGGGAGTTATAAGTATTCCTACAAAGGTAACATTTATGCATTCATGGAATTCACAAACATGCACAGTAAAAATTAAAAAATATTCATTCATTCACATAGAACACATACGCAGAGATTCACTTGTAGGGAAATCTACTTTCATTAATTCTGAATGTTTTTTACAATGTTTACAAGACTGGACTGCAACAATGTCTCAGTTATTCTCTCTTCTCCTCTCTTGAGAACTATTATCTTCTCTCATTCTCTTCTCTCTTGCACTCTAATGCCTTATTCTAATTGCCTATGATCTTAATACATTGATATTTTCAAAACATAGGGCTTCTCAAGCCTTCCTCACCTACTTACATTAAATTACATTTAATTTACATCTAGTCTGAATTGGATCTAGATCCATCTACCTGTCAACCATTAAAGGTGACTTACACTTATCCTTACACAATACAATGACTCTCTCTTCCTCAATCCTTTACAAACTTAATTACATTAAATTATGAGATTTAACCCAAGAAGATAAGGTTGGTGCTTCTCTCTCCTTGGGATCTGCTCCCTCCTAGTGTGTTGTTGCATTAGCTGATGACGTGTTGTTGATGCTCTTGCATCAGAAAGCATGCATACCTGTCTTGAATGGGACACAGTAGAAAGATATTGACATAGCTCTTCCTCTCTATTTTCTTAATGAGGGTAAAATCATGAGTTTGATGTGCACAAATGGGCATAAACCGCGCCTGTGGCCCATTAAAAGTGTTATATCATAGGAACACACACGTTCTTGCCGACAAACCTACATGGAAATATGAGTGGAGGTTCGAGATTTACCAAACCTATAGCTCCAGGAATGTGTCCTTGTTCCTAAGAATGCACATGCATTCCTGCTGACCCCCTTGCCACTTTTTCGTTTACCAACTTTATGCACACACTCTTGAGTCTATTTTATTGAAAACAAAATACTTTATTTATTAAAAAATGTTTTATGAATTGTTAAATTATCATTATCATCATCATAAATAGTTTGAAATATTTTAATGATTGATTTATCAAAATAAATCTAAACTTAAAAAGGTTACCATAACGTTATGTTTCACTTTAGGATTATATTTTTATATTTAAAGCTTTAACATATATAAAAACATATTATTGAGATTATTACTAGTGATATATGTGAAATACACTCCAATAGATAAAACCACACAATAAAACACTAATATTTACCCTAAAAATGGTATGGGAAAACCAATAGTCAATAGAGGAATGCTACTTATAGAATTTTTATATTATGAAGATTACAATACAAAGTACAATATGGTTTTTAGAGTACTCTACAATATACTTTTGTTTCTCTATTTTTTAATTTTCTCCACCACATTCTTGCTTATACTATAAAACATTCAAAAGGTAGATAATTAGAATTTGAGTTAGGTTGAGGGTTTCAAAACCATTTTGGAAACTCTATCATACTTGTAAAAGTATCTAGTGAAAGACCACGTTTTTTTTTGTGGTTAAGTAATTCTACATTTTATTTTTATTACTAAGCAATTATCTATTAAGTATATATAAGAGAAAATACAAACACGTAAAAATATAGGTAGTTACCAAATGAGAGTACACTATAATTATAAAAAATTATGAGAAACTTTTCCTATACTTGCACATAAACAAATACCCTTGGGGTCTGGTACATGATAACAACTATTGCAAGGAAAAAATCCAAACATAAATTGGCATTGGTAGAAATACCACTCTCTTTTTGGCTTGAGTTGCATGCTATGGTCTTTCTTCTAGACTATGATGTTTTCCTCTTCCTCAATTTTCCTTCTTGGTTCTTATTTCCCTCAGCCCTACCTTTGTCTCTTCTCTAGTTTCCCGTGTGTCTCCACTATGAGCATAAAAACTATAAATTATATTAATGAGATTTTTATATTTTCTATCCATATGGTCTAACTTGCTTAAAATCTAATTCTTTTATTCCCCTTGTTTTCCATTGACCGAGTCATGAGTTTTTTAATGAACTAGTGGAGGTCCACTATTTAAATTTTTTTATTCCCCTTGTTTTCCATTGACCGAGTCATGAGTTTTTTAATGAACTAGTGGAGGTCCATTATTTTAATTTTTTTGTTCCCCTTGTTTTCCATTGACCGAGTCATGAGATTTTTAATGAACTAGTGGAGGTCCACTATTTTAGAGTACGTGGTATCTCTACTCCTTGAGTAAATAGTATTAGGAATTTATTGTGAAATGTCCATATTAATCCTTACACTCAAATTGTACTAACTCCTCTTCACCATGACCTTGCTATCCAACAGTTCCACCTCCTTTTAAATTTATTAAGAAAATGTCATGTAATATACATTGATAAATAATCCCAATGTCATTAGTAATAATCTTCCCCTTGTCAAGTGAACTTGGTGTTTTCTTCTATTACTAGTATCCAATCTAATGTCTAGAGGTTACAAAGCTAAATTCCAAATCCTAGAGTCAAGTAAGGATTTCCAAAGCCAATTTTCAATTCCTAGAGACCACTAAGAATTCATATCTTTCTTCTATTGTCCAAATAAGTAATAAACTAGGTTTTAGAGCTTGTTCCACCCACAATTGCTTGAGATAGTGGAGTTCCTACCTACTTCACCCATAATTTCTTCCACGATTTCTTGAGATATGGAGGTCCTACCTACTTGGTGCAATAATCACTTGAGTGTCCAGTCATTGAGAGGTCATACCATCCTTTCCTACCATCCTCC
>SNQJ01S0103367.1:30476-60422 GCA_010110895.2 Picea sitchensis
CAAATCTTTTTTCCCTCTTTTCTTTCTTTTTTCTTTTTCACAAATTATCTGAAGAATGAAGTATCATTTGGGAACCAAATCACCAGATATAGACAATATCCCAGTCATAAGATGATTCCCATAAAATATGGGGTGATAACAGGAGGAATGGGATTATTTAGAGGAAATTTGATAACCCTATGTGGAATACTTACCCAGACATCTGTGAGTGCTCATGGCACTTCAACAAAAGAAGAATTTGAGATTGTTAAGTTTGTTGAGAACAACGCCCCATTTGCTATTTTTATAGGAAAAACCTGGATTGAGAAAGATCAGATACGAAGGAAACAAGAAAAGGAGGATATAGAAAACAAAAAAAAGAAAGAACTAAGATATTTCATCGCTAGGAGAATATCATAATTACTGAAAGAACAAGAGGACCAATCGAAGCTACTAAATACCACCGATCTGGTCATCGAAGTTGAAAGAACACAGGAAGAATTGAAACACCTATTTGTACAAGAAAGTAGAGCACCTACCCCAAAAAGAGAAGAAGTATTATCCTTGAACCCTATGAAAGACCCTCAACAGTGCGAAGTTACCATGCCTAGAGGAGATAAGAACGATAATGGAAAGAGGAAACCAGTGACCCGGATTTTAGGAAAGAAAGCTAGAAAGCTCAGCAAGAAGAAAGCAAAGTTAGAAAAGTTACAGGAAGTTCCAGGGAGGACTCCGCAGAAAGAAAGTTTGTAGAACTGGAACTTCATTGGGATATCAAAATAGCGAATATTAGAATTTTACCATGGCAAAGAAATATGACCGTTAGAGGCATCCCGACCATTAGAATGACGCTCCAGAACGGATACAAACACAGTTATTGCTGGAACGCTCGCCACTGGACAATTGGGACCACACCATAAAAGATGGAATAACATTGATTGAGGCATTCCTGCCCATTGGTAGAGTATGTTACGATGTTGTTTATTTATCCCATCGAGCATTGCATAGAGAAAACATTTTCCAATTGTGATTATCCGAGAACACAGAGAACTATTTTCTTTTGCACAATGATAATTGAGACCTCACCATCCGTTTTGTTTCTTTGAGTGTTGTTCACCGACCTAAGATATCAAATATCGAGTGTGCATATCGGATGAAATTAGTGCAGTAGAAAAAGTTGTCGAAGAGATCCTAATAGACCTCATGGCCAAGAAGGTGATGTCTGCAGGAATCCAAGCCTCATCGACGAGAGGAGTGAAAGCATCCTCATCGACTGCTCATGGATCTAGACCATCTCGAGCTATGATAGAGAAATGAACGAAGAACATGATGACTTAGCGAATGCGAAGCTCATCCCATCTATCCTGCCCATCTACATCCCACCTCTAGCTGGTGTGGTGTGTCGTGACAACATCTTGAGGGAATTCGACTACACAGTCATCACTGCATACCTCCCGAAGGGGATATGCCCAGTCAGACCGCAGTTGGAGAGGATTTTGACGACGTTGACTATCAATGACTATAACCTAGGATATCACAAGATCTATGGAATGCTTTCACCATACAAGTATTTGACCAAGATAAAGGGGAAGAAGTCAAAGATCATCCCCCAACCGTGGACTATGGACATCGTGAGGTCCACTATCCTGAACGTGATGAAGATACCACACTTTGGAAGACATTAGGAGGTTAACGCGTGCATTAAGCTCCTACTATCATGCTTCCATGGTGGTTATCTTTGGTTGGACAGACATATCACCATCGATATGGCACTGATCCATAGGATCACCGGACTAAGAATGCAAGGATCAGACCCACAAGAATTGTATCCAAGAAAGGCTATAGATCATGCCCTAACATAGAGAATCAAAGACACCTATGGTGATGTAGAAAAGGGGAAGTGGGGCTACAAGGTCACCTCCATCCAAAATGGCGCAGTGCGCCTAGCCTGCCAGTTGATTGTTGGTAAGCTAGTAAGGAAGAATAGACCCACGCAGGTCACGGGGTTTGTCATTGACCTCACAGGAAAATGTGTGGAAGGGATACAAATGAACTGGGCGAGATTCCTTGTCAAAAAGTTAGAGCAAGACTGCCACAAAGCTCAGGATCAGGCTACAAGTTCCATTTTAGTTGGCTATTGATCCTCATCGCCTTCATTGCTAGGGAGATGTTGGAAGGTGCGACCTTCTCTAATATTGAGACACCAGAACCCTTAGCCATGAAGTTCACCATGCTCTGGTATTCGAGCAACATGAATAAAAAATGACAATCAAATGCGGTGTTCCACACCTATTACCTGTAGTTGAAGTGGGATATTGAGTCTTCCCTTCGCATGACACCAAATACCCTGCACAGATTCAGACCATTTGTGAAGTTCCACACAGATAGACATTTTATTTATATCACTGCACGAGGAGACAAACATAAATAAGAGCTCCAATCTTACTGCAATCTCACTGAGGAGGCCATGGAAGAAATAACTTAGGAGTGGCCCATAGAGCTCCTTGTACCAATCGACTAAGAAGAATTGTTCGAGCTCAACCTAATCAAAAGTCCTCTGGTCACTCGTGAAGAGTATGATGCACCCAAAAGTAGCAGAAGGAAGAAAAAGGAAGAAGTACAGAAGATGAAAATCACATCAGAAGAGACTGCTTTAGACTCACCCAAAGGTGGAGGTGATGACGAATTAGACAAAGAAGAAGACAAAGAAGAAGACAAAGGAGAAGAAGATGAGCAGAAACAAAGTGAAGTAACGCTGCCTAGGGACCCTATTGATGAAGCTGATACCTACAAGAAAATAAAGGTTTCCCCCAAGAAACCTACATCATGGAAGAAGTCTAAAGCTACTAAACCACAAATGCAAACTGTGCTCACGATGGATGACATAGATTTCATCATCGTCGCTATCTCAGATACCTCAGAATATATATTACAGTGTAATGAAGCCAAACAAGATACCATGCATGAAATAATTGAAGAAGATATGAAAGGGGTACATCAAGCCCTCCACTCCAGCTGTGTAGTGTACACAGATGAACATTTGAAGGAACAAAGTTGGGAGACAAACCTGCGCAGCTCTGTCGAATAGCTGATGCAACTGAAGCTCGCCTTCATCGTGTATAGGAAGAAAAAGAGCAGGCCATAGAGGCCCTAAAGCAAGCAAAAGAGGAAGCCATAGAAAAATGTCGGGTTGCACAATAGGAAAGAGACGACATCCAAGCCAAGTTTGCATAGAATAGAGTGTGGATCCAGAAGGATAAGGAACAACTGCTCGCAGAGTAGATTGGATTTAAAGAAGCAGTCATTAGAGAAATTTTCTATGTGACCGGATTAGAACAGATTGAAGAAGACCCAGTAGAAAGACAAGTAGGTAAGCTTGCCGAATCTATTCAATAGCTCCAACAGAGGATAGTTGAATTGGAGTTACAAGTAGTGCCAAGCACTCTGCAGGAAGTGTGAGATATAAGAGAAGAAACTGTGAGGAGCACAGTTGAGAGAATCATGGAATTAGCCTTGGAATGTAAACAACTCAGTAGTTGACGTGCGCATACCTACGAGCGCCTTACAGAGGACTTTGAGCTCAGGACACTGGAGTCACAGCTTCAAGAGGAAAAACAACAAGCAACAACAATGCAAGCACAGTTGAAGCTACTATCACTAGTCGAGGGGATAAAAATATCCCAGGAACAATGCATGGTTCAACAACAGGCCCATGCCATTCAAAGTAAGGTCATGGAAGTAACTGAATGACTCCAGCCAGTGCAGGATATAGCTTGCATACTTTTTGAGGAAATTGAAGGACAAGGTGCACCACTAGAACAAGTAGTCAACTCAGTTGAATGATGATTGGAAGGACCTGTGACGAAGAAGGTTATTCAAGAGTTCGCTGACCAGGAGACTCTAGTGAAGAAATAGGTCAAAGAAACTCAAGCCAAGCTCGAGGCATTTGAGCTAGATTTACCTAGATTAGAGTGACTCAAGACACATGACAGGTGAGTGTTGGGGGCCTGTTGGGCCTTGACCAAGTTTTGGAGAACTTGAGTCATGTTTGACCAATTTTGGGACTTTGATAGGCTGGTCGAAGGTGGAGCGCAAGGAGAAGTGGAGATCACAAGATCTTGGCATCTTCTTAGGGAATTTTTGGGTTTAGGGTTTATGTAGCAGGTATGGGATGTTGGCGCATGGGTTTACCCATGTTTAGGCCCATTTTGTAATGTATAAATAGAAAGATAGGCGATGTAAGTAAGTGGGTACTAAGGGTAATAAGGAAAAGATGCTAAGTGCTAGAGTTTGATCTATGTGATTGAAAAGGCTTTGTGCTTACTATGTGTTAAGAACTTGCAGAGCTAAGTGCAAGTGATTGTAAGAGGCGTGTGTGCAGCTTGTAAGAAGGATTTGTGCTTATTGTGTGTTAAGAACTTGTAGAGCTAAGTGCAAGTGATTGTAAGAGGCTTGTGTGCAGCTTGTAAGAAGTATTTGTGGTAAAACATAGCTCGAGGAAGGAGGATCTGGCGAGGTGAGCACAGATCTTATGTCTTATGCAAAGTAGAAACCGGTGGCTCTGTGCTTGTAGAATATTGAGAGAACATAATAAAGAAGAGAAGTGTTGGTGGACGCAGCCCCACACTGGGGTGAACCACGTATATCATTTTTTGTGGTTGCTTTGTGCATTATAATCATTGATGTGATGTATGCTTAGTGCAATGATATATGTTAGATGCATATTATATTATATCTTAGTTCTTAGTGATGTGAATGAATGCTAGATCTAATGTATTTCTATGTGCTAAGTGCTTGAAAGTGTTAGATCTGGTTGAATATTGCGCTACTCTGTAATTAGGGTTTGAATCTTCAATGTGAGTAAGGGTTAAATGTTGATGAACGTTAACTGCTAAGTGCTATGTTAAGGTATTGTAATCACAAATCTGTTTCCCAACTAGGTTGCAGACATCTGAGTCCTGCAACCACCCTTGTTTCTACCTCGAGTGAGACTTCATCAGCTTCGCAGGTTTTGCCGAAAGGGATGGTAGTTAGGGTTTTGTTGGTGTGTTGTTGAAGTGTTGAACCCTAGTTCTGCCCCTGTGCCAACACCATCGCTCGTTGAAAAGTGGCCCCTGCCTTCATCAGACCAAATTGCATTTTTTCATACATGAAAGTACCCCATGGAGTGGTAAATGTGGTTTTCTCTTTGTCATATTTGTGGACCGCAATTTGATTGTAACCTGAAAATCCATCAATCATAGACACTCGGTTATCCCTGACCACTTTTTCCATAACGTGATCCATTTTAGGGAGTGGATAATTGTCTTTAAGAGTTGATCTGTTTATGTTCCTGAAATCTACGCAGAGTCTGATTTCATCATTCTTTTTTCTAACTGGAACTAAATTAGCTACCCACTCGGAATATCTGAGTGGAACAATAATTTTTGCATCCAGAAGATTTTTTACCTCTCTTTCTATTACAGGTAGGAGTATCAGGTTTATCTGTCTGATCTTTTTCCTAAAAGGTTTGATTCCCAGTTTCAAAGGGATTTTATGCTTGATAATAGTGGTATCATACATTTTCAGTTCTTCGTAAGACTAGGCAAAGACATCTTTGTATTGTTTGAGTAATTCAACATATTTACTTTTCATTTTGGGTGGACGGTATTTAGAAATTTTGACCAGTTTGGGGTTTTCCTTAGTGCCTATGTCACAATCTTCAACCTCTTCTGGCTGAGGTCGCAAGGTATACTTTAGAGGTATATCATCCTTATCCAATAATCTCTCTAATGAAATTAGACCCTTAGTAATTTGATTGTTTCTTAACACCAACATGCGGTGGTTAGCGATCTTATCTTGGAACTTCTGAGGATTTTCCTCTTCTTGCATGATCCAAGTAGGGTCATTTTGATTTTCCTAGTAAATGTGTGTTTCATAAAATTCATCCACCATTTCTAGAAACTGATTGATCTATTCATTGTCTTCAAAAACCTGCTAGTTTTGGACATTATTTGGTATTGAAGGCCTGTGCCTAATTTCTATGTGGTATTTTAACTTCAAGATTGTAGGTGGCATAAAAGTAGCAGCCACTTTTGTTAGGGAATCAACTTGTTGATTTTATTCCCTAGGAATATGATGAATATTGAACGATGAGAAAAAACAAATTGATCAAATCCCAGGCACAGTTCCTCTACATCCTTATCCTTGGATGATTGGCTTGATACTATTGCCTTATCTATTTTACAATTAATTATGCATCATCGTAAACTATTAGATTTTCAATTTTCAACTTCCGGGCAGCCTTCAATTCTAATATCAGAGCTTCATATTCGCATACGTTATTCGTATAGTCAATGTCCCACTATAACCTATATGAGAAAGGAATTCTGAATTCATCTCTGGGTGCCACAAAAAGAACTCCACCTCTGGCCCCTTCCCAAGATGAATCACCGTAAAAAAACATTTTCCAGACCCCTATGCTATTTACATTTTTGTTTTTGTTTTAGATTTTTTTGTTTTCTTTTTCTGAATCATTTTATTATGTATTATTTTCTTTTGTACATTCATCAAAACCATCATCAATGGATAATATACATTTTCCTAAATCTTGATCTGTGACATAAACCGAATAATTATTTGGGTTCTGTGGGTCACTTATGGTATATGTCAATCTTGTCTCTCTGTATAGACGGGTGAATTGTCCACCGAATATCAATATTTTAGCATATGTCATGTCTAATTGAAGAGATCCTCCAAGTTTGGCACCCTAATAACTGGATAACAACATGCCATATTTCAAAGGAACATCAACAACATCTACATCCATGAGAATACTTCTCACAGGGATCTATGCAAGATTAACCACCAAATCTTTTTTCATACCAGCACATTTAACCTTTCTTGAATCAAAAGAATACAAATCTTGGTATGGTTTGGTAACCTCGAGGCCCAATTTTTCCATAATAACTTTGGGAATTAAATTATGGGAGGCTACAGAATCCAACATATAGTTATGGAGTAGGTGATCATTCACAGTCAGCGTAATATAAAAAGGAGCAATAGGATCTTTAACATTTTTGATATGAGGACCAAACATTATAGTAGGTCTATCATCTTCTAAATTAATAGTATCTGCATGACTTTCAGTATCTGAGAAATTTATCATTTTGGCAATTTGTTTTCTATACATCGGATTTTTTTCTAATTCAACCAGGGGCATAGGAATTTTGATTTTATTAATTTCATTTTCCAGACTGAAACTTCCAATTGTCTTTTCGGCCTCTCTGGTTGGGATCTTTGTTTCTCTTTTTTATTTCCTATTGGTTTGTTTTTCTTTAGTTTCAGCTGTCTTTGTCTTGGCATCTTTCATTTCAGTTGTCTTTGTCTTGGCATCTTTCATTTTAGTGAATGTTTGAGCTACCTCATTTGTTTTATTTCTCGACAAGATATTCCTTGGTGGAGTAGTTGTAGAATTTTTATCTCTAGGGCTTAAATTATATTTTTTTTGAAGATCGACCAATATAGAGTCGGTGATTCCTTGATAATCAAATTATCCCATATTATTTATACTTGTCTTGTTTCCAAACAGTGTTTCTTGATCTAAAGACATTTCATAATCTTGTCTGGTTAGGTGAGGATCTTGATCGTTATCCCTGAGGCTGTCAATATCTTCATCTAAACCCTCAAAGTCTTGTACATCATCGCTTTGCATAAAGTTTTTTGTTTTGAAAGAAGCTTTTATTTTCTAATCTTCATCTTTTACTAGTCTCTGCTGGACGAGGGGATTTGGATTCCATTTTAAATCTCTCCTAGAAAAAGGATCAAGTTTATCCTGGCTAATTCCATTCTGGAGATTTTGTTTGATAATTCTTTAATTATTTTAGCCATGTCATCCATTTTGTCCTCCGTGGACTTCCCAGATCCAAAAGTTCCAACTTGTTCCCTAAAGCATTTGGTTTCTTTGGTTCTCATTTTGAAATTTTCCTTTAGTTTACCTAATTCCATCATGTTCGATTCAATTTCGATGGTGTTGTCTTGTATTCTGGTGAGATCAGTCGATCTCCTCTCCCTCAAAAGTAAGGCAAAGTCCAGCTCGAAAGCCCCTGCGAAATTCACCTTAGCTATGGGTTGAGAGGGTTTGACCTCTGTTGGGATTTTATGATAGATTTTATTAAACCTCTGGGTGAATTCTAGGACTAACTCGAAAGTATTTTTCCTCAAAGATCCAAACTCAGTCAGATAATACAAGTGATCTTTCTTATCTCCCCACTACCTTAAAAAGGCATTTTCTAGTGCATCATAAGATGCTATAGAACCTACCTGAAGCCCTCGAAAACAAAGTCTTACCTGAACTTCAAAATTTTGTACTAGAAGTCTTGAATAAACATCCTCATGCTCAATGCCAAGGATATCAACGAATTGGTCAAAAAAATTGATGTGCTCTATGGCAGTTAAATCTCCTTCTCCCGTAAATTTTGGTAATTTATTCATATAACTTTTTGGTAAATCATGAAGGACAGGGGGAAGGACTAAAGGAGCGTATCTGGCCGCCACTTTGTAAAACAACCTAGGGGGTGGAGGTGCTGGTCCTTGACTGCCTCATCCTCTAGCACCACCTCTGGCACCACCTCCTCCTCTAGCACCGCCTCTGACGCCGCCTCCTCCCACAACAACCATTTGATATCGAGGGGATGAACTTCAGGAGTTAAAGAGAGGGTTTTTGTAAACTGCTAGTGACCTCTCTACTGCCTCAGGATGAAGTGAAGGAGGTTCTGGAAACTGACTATTAGGAGACAGAAAATCTGAAAAGGGGGGAAAAGGGAAGTGAGGACTAGGTTCTTCGGATTTATAAGATATATAAATAGGAGAACCAACAAGAGTTGAATTAGGGTAAGAGATATCGTCCTCAAAAATTTTAGGAGCTAAAACATTTACTTCGGGGACCAGCGGAATATCAATAAAAGCAGGTATCAAAAGGGATATTTACCTTTACTAGTCAAGGGGAAAATCGAATTGATCTCGGCTTTAATCTCGGGTAGAATCAGCTCAGGGTTTAAGGTTTCAGCTTCAAGCTTCTTAGTTGGTGTATCTCTGAAGTGGATTTGTGTATAACCTTCTTGTGAGGTTGACTGTTCAAGTGGAACCTTATCATTAGTATAGTCTGCTTGAGGTATCCCCTTGGTTTTAATATCTTTTCAGGGTCAGATACAGGTGTAGTCTATTGATTGTCTGGTTTCTTCCTGGTATTCTTTCTACCGAATGCCATTTTATATATTGTGGAGTCATCAAGTGAAAGATAAAATTTATCCTTATAAATGTATTCAATCTTTGTTCACTATCAAAGAGAGAAACTTACCGTGTCATTCTCCCAAGGAAAAATAAATTTGTTTCTCCGTCTCCAGCAACGGCAGAAAAAAGATGTTGCTCCTAAGATTACACTTAAGGCTCAAAGAGTAATGTCAAGGCATCAAGAATTTAAGGAGTTTTAAAAGGTGTTTTTTCTTCCGTTAATTATATGATAATTAACCCTTAAATGAAATTAATAACTGAATAAGAAAGAGGTTGTGTTTCATTGTTCGAGTCGAGTAATAAAATCAAGTGATGCAAGAGAAAATTACAAAACTGTTAAAAAAAATGAGGCATCAATAACAGATGAATATTACCTTGTTTACAGTAGAAGAAAATATAGAATGCACCCTTGAAAGGATATAAGATACATTGATCAAAGTAGCTTGCAGGTCTTGTTTACTTACAATGAATACAGACGAAAAATTGCTTGCTTATCAAATAACTAATAAAATGTTATTACAATAGATGTTATACTAAATTGTAAACACTCACTTACGAAGGAGTAACATAAAGAAAACTAGAGATATGGAATACAAAAGAAGCACATAACTCAAACTGCACAAAATTTGGAATCCTTGTCTGCACTTGTATTAATACTCACAGAAGGATGAGTTTTCTTAGTTACAATGTGGCAAGAAGCAGCCTATGTTAAGTCTTTGAAATATGTATTTATACAAAAAAAAATATCAACCCTAAGCAGTTGCAATTTTCCTTATTTCTAAAACAGAAAATATTACAATATGTGAAATTTGAAACGCTTCGCTTGCATATCCCCTATCTCTTTGCCACGCTGGAAGAGACGTTTCCTCTTCTTGTTATCCAGCTCAGAAACAACTGGTCTCTAATCATGATCTGAGTACATGATATGCCCACATCGTCTCATTTTTTCTTAGACATATTGGATTTCCCCTACTCGACACATTGCACACATTTGACTATGAAATGCACCACCAATCTGGAAGGCTCAGTTTTTTCGTTTGCCTCAAAATTATACAACTTATTTTCTAAGTGAGGCAGCCTATATTCCATTCTCATGTATTTTGAATATGTGCATTGTAGTTGCAGACTAGGACCGACTATCCATTTATGAATCTAGGTAATATGAATTTGTTTCAACTGCAAGATTTCATCCCGAGCCTCTTCCATGTTTGTTATGAAATTAAGTTGATTGTTTTCTATGTCAACTTTCCCCAGGACCTCAGAGATATTATCTTTATTGAGGCCTAATGACTCTTTGTCAATTGAATGAAATGATTCTTCACAAGCTTTCTTCACTTCCTTAGCTAATATTTTACTTTCAGCTATGTTAGCCTCCCAGGTCTTCAGTATTATATCGCCTCTAGTTTTCTCCGAAAGAGACAATCTAGAGATCATGGCTACTTCTTCTCTTGTTGATGACACATCTATCTCCTATAAAGTAGCCCGAGCAGTGATGGCCTCTCTCTCCTTTAAGAAAATGTTATTTAAGGATTGGCCTACCACCCGAAAATGATTTTGGACATCTTCCACCTTACTAAAAAGCCTTTGTTGTGTTGAATGTAGTTTTTCGCGCACCTTCAGTGCCTGATCTTGGAAAACTACCATATATACAACCGTGTTTTCAATTAGGTTTATTTTGGCATGTGGTCATTTTACCAACTCTCCTTGCTGACTGGCCCATTCTCTACTTGCCTGTGCATTCTTTTGCATTTCGTCGAGACTGAATTTGAGATATTGAATTTCTTGTCTGTCACAAGCTCTAATCTGTTAAAAAATATTATCCATCTCACTCCTAACATTTTGTTCCCCAGTCTTGACTTGATTTTTCAATTGGCTCACTAATAGATTCTTCTGCTTCAATTGTTCTTTTAGGTTCCCAACTGAATATTGGTTTGTTGTTGCAAAATCTCCCAGCGAGCCTGCCACCTCTGAAGCGAAGTCTACCTCTTCTAAGGCTTGTCCATCAAATAACACTCTGTGTCTCTTGACAATTGTACCCTCCTTTTGGTGTGTTTCTCGTTTTACCACAACCCTCCTTTTCTTGTTGAAGAAGAAGTCAAAAGGGGGCATCTATTCAACTGAAATAGGTGTAAGATCTTCTATGAATACTACTTTAGCACTCGAGTTCCCTCTACTAAATTGTAAGGGTGCGATAGATTGGACAGGGCTTCCCATCTTGGTGGATGGTTGTTTCCCGAATGTGTCGGTAGTCAATTTTCTTGGTGTGGATGGTGGCTTTTCTTCTTCCTTTTTTATCAAGGCCCCAGTCTAAGCTTTAGCTTGATCACTTAGTGTATTGTTCAATGTGGTGTCTCCTTTGTGCTTCAAAACCTCAGTCTCCTCCAAATTTTATTGAGCATCTTGTCCACTAGAGCTCCTTGTTTCTAAGCTCTAGACCTCAATTTTTTGTGTCACTGGAGATGTTGGGGTTTCTCCCTTCAAGAATTTAGGAAGGCCATTACTTCGGCGCCTTTGGAAATTATATAATTCAACCAACTTATCTGGATCCAGAGCTTGGACTCGGCTCAAAAATACCCGATAGGATCTTACTCCTCAGAATATATCATCCCGGGGAGAATCTTCATGCTCGTATATTTTCAAATTGTAGAGGTCCATGTGATTTCCTACGATCTCCTGAGGATCGTATTTCTTGAATTATCTATTGACAAGTTTTATTTCCTCCAGGGTTGCGGCCTATTCTTTTGAATGGCCAAAATCTAACAGCGAAAACATGCCAATCTGTAAGGGAAAAGTGGGCCATACCTTTTTCGGCACTGCTTTCCATTCCTTGCTGATTCCCCCAAGGATAGTCTAATGCACTACTTCACGGCACACCAATCGGTCTGGTAGAAAATTTGGCAAGGCATGTGGAGGAATCGAACAACCAAAAACCCTGATATAAGAAAAATGCTCTTCAATATACCAATCCACTATCTTCCCCAGGTTGGTCACTATTTTGTCAGAGATCCTGGGAGGTGGGCACCCATATATAGAAACATGCATCGACACCACCACATAATTGCAAGTTTCATAGAATAAATCTTTCTCTTTATCTTCCCGTAGATTTGAATGATAAAGATGTATTGGTTTGACACTGGTAGCAGTCCAACTCCAACCCATCAAAGGAAACAATGTCATAATAAAAATGACATCCATAAGGTATGATGACATGTAAAATGGGGAAGGTCATCCTTTTTCTTTAAACATATGATATTCGATGATTTCCTTGGCCAAACTGTCTGATAATATCTTGGCCCAATTGAATGAAAAACCCTTTGCAACTTTGTGCATGATCGGTACCCATGATAACAGGAAGTGGGAAGATTTTTCCCTCCCAAAAATTCTATAGAGCATCATGGCCAAATACATCATATGTGATTCTAATGCTGCAGTGGCATATATGCCATGGGTGTTTGCTCTGAATTTCTCAGGGCGTGCCCACCAATCTTTGATCAAGTCAGGGTAATTCTTTACACCTTTTGGGAATTCTTATTTATCGAACTCCTTTAAGAAAGTGGTATTATAACTATGCTTGAATGCTAGGGACAATTTGTACATCACCTATATATGTTCTGGGTGGAAATATCCAACAACATCTTTCTATGAATGGTAGATGGTTCTAGTCACAACGTCAATGTTCTCCAGGGCCCAGCCTATCATGTTGTTATACGGAATGAGCCATGGTCACATGGCTATCTTATGCATCTCTTCTTGAGCTACATATTTGGGATTTGTTGCCTGAGTTTTGATCCCCTCATTATCTGACTCTTCTAGACAGTTGTCTAGTTCATATTGTAGGATATCACATACTTGCATCCATGATTTTATGGTCTCCACAGCTCTTGGCGATGTGTCCAAGAGGACATATGTGTTTTGGCTCAAGCTCTCACCAGTCCCTTTAACCATTTTTCATGGAGCCATGATAGTAGTAAACTCAACACTCTGTTACCTGCCACAAAAAATGCACAAAACGTATTATCTCGCTAAGCTTGCTCTGTGAAAAACACGAACGTAATTCAGAATGAAATATCTTCTTCACCTTAAGTGCATCAATTTGTGTATACCTTCACTAAAAATGTGTTTACTTCCTTAATGAAAAGATTCAGGTGATGATCTGGGATCTTATTTGAAATCATTTTACCTAGATCATTATTAATGCCATTAATGGCTAGTGGTTTGTGATCGGGAAAAGCATAGATGAAAATTTGAATTTATCCAAACGATGATTCAACGAAACACTTAACATCAGATAAGTAATGTTTAACCTCTTAATTAATCATGTTTAACCTTAACTCTTTTCAGACATTCAGACCTCGGGGTATCCGATAACAACTTGATATATGATTCTCAATGTTCAAAACTATGAAGTGATTAATTACTAGTTAATTTTCTTTAATATTTAATTAAATATGTTTAATGCTTAAGACATTTCGGGAGTTCGAGTTTCGTGAATTTAGAATGCGATAGATGGTGAATACTCGAACTCCGAGTGTGTGAATATATTAATTACCCTTAATTGAGATTAGTTTAATTAACCAAGGTTTAATATTTCGAGACTTCGCGTTTCATATATTTACAAGTTAGATATTCTGTCATTTCCCCAAAAGGCCGCTTCCCACAATGACATGTTAAAGCTTAGGGAGTTATACATGTATATGGTAACTAGGATCGAACACTTTTCACGTATTAGGACTTCGAAGGTGAGGCATGTTAAAACACCTGAAGTATGAAACTCTGAAACTCGAAACTCTGAAGTATTCTTTAGTGATTTGACTCTTTAAAGAGTATGCGGCTCCATAAATTCTAAGATATTAGGATCATTTGATTGTATGGAAGACTTCATCAACTGTGAGAATCAAGTGCACATTGTTTTTATTTAAACGAGAATGAAATTTATTTAAAGTCTAAAGTTTAGAAATATATATGTGCTCCAACATATAGCAAGTTGGGTATCGAGCTTGTATCTCTTAAGTAAAATCGCTCTTGCACACCCAAGAAACCCTATGTGGCGGTAGAAAAGAAAAATGGTGGAGCAAAAGATTATATTAACATGTTTCTTGAGCAAGCTCTCATGCGACAAAGGGACGAAATGATGGATAATTTTGCACACATCCTTCAATGCCTTTCGATAACAACATGTGAATCTTCATCAAGTGACCACTTTGGAGGAACCTCTCCCTTCAAGGTACAAGTTAATTTTGATATTCTCGTATTTGAAGGTCAGATAGATGCAGATGCCTTAGAAAAATGGTTAAATCTGCTAGAAGGTTATTTCTCTGTTCACAATTTATCTGACAGGGAAAATATCACCTTCGCAGTCCTCAAGACTCTCCCCCATGTCGAACATTGTTGTGAAACTTACTCGGATCAAGGTTCCACAGAGGAATATGGAATATATGGGGTCAAGCCCACATGGGATTTTTTTGTGGATGCGAAGAAAAAATTCAAACTTGTTGATAACTATGAAGACCAGTACATGAGATAGAGCACACTGTGGCAAGCGAAGAGCCAAATAGTTATGGAGTTCACAAACACTTTCCATATTTTTATCATTAAGTAAATTTCCTAGGTTGAGGAAGCAACTCACAAAGGTAGCCACAAAACCTCTTTAGAATTGAAAACTAGCCTTTTCAGTTCAAAGAGGGATCTCTCTTGTCACTTGGTCTCTAAAAGATAAATTTCTTTGAGGATCAATGGCTAGGTTTTAAAAGAGATTTTTATAAGGTTTGTTGGAAATAAGTAAAGGAACCTATTGGGAAATGGACTCAATTATTTGAAGGAAAATGAAAACAGTGTCTAGTAGGTAGAAATCTCAAGGAAGAAAAGGCTAGATGGAAATGATCTTTCTATTTTTAATTTGATGGTATAGAATGGAAGAAAGAGGAAAACACATAAGAACAATCATAGAACCATTAAAGATGAATTCTGATGAGTTAAGAAAATAAATACAGTGTTCAAATTGCCAGAATCTAAAGCATCACTTGAGATGAATTTCAGACCATTTGAGATCCAATTTAAACATATAATTATCAGTAGATGAAAGACAAATAAAATTGGAAGAACATACATGAAAGTTACACAGACTTCAGGTCATCACCACTAGAATCTTTCGTATGAAAAAGATCTGGACATCTGCACTAGTATTTCATTCAAATTCAAAAAAATTGTACAATGTTCAATACAATTTGCCCTTTGTTCTTCTTCCAACCCTTTGCATATTCAAAATTCTCAAATATATAGATAAACTATCTCCCTAAGCTCGAGAAGTTGAAATTCTCTAATATCCTATGATTTTGGATCTAATTACATCAAAAGAGAACAACTTGTAAACTACTTGCTAAAAATAGCAAAGTCTCCTTGACAATATTAATGCATACAACATTCCTTAACAAAAAGCGATCTCTAGAATATTTTTGAATTTAAACTGATGCGAGTCATACTGGGATAGCTGGAGACAAATCTTGGAGTGATTTGAGTGCTGACAAGGCTCTCTATCATCTTTTTGTAGTGAGTTGTTGTAGCACGCTTTGTAACTGCAATCTATAGTAGTTGCATAGCGAGCTTTACACAACATGAAGGTTTTCTTCAGCAAAATACATTTATGAGGTGGCTGCAATACTTCTGAAGACTCCAAATCAATTCTATATCATCTACCCATAATTTCCCAATTTCCTTGTTGGCACAGGGGCAGACCCAAGGTTCAACTCCAAGAGTGCACAAACAAGCCCTGACTACTGTCCCTTTTGGCAACACTTGCGAAGTAGATGCAGTCTCACCCAAGGTATCTATAGGGGGTAGCAGGACGCAGGTGTCTACAATTAGAGGGAATGCAGAATGGATTCACAACAACAATACACAGTCACCTAGTATTCTTTATCTTCCTTAAACCTACTGCACAAGTTATACTTCATATCTACTCAATATCACAATAACAACATATCAAATGATAGAGAACACAACATCAATCACACACAACACAAGATATACGTCGTTCACCCTCTCTCTCTAGGGCTACATCCACAGAACTGTGCTTTATAATATATTAATATGTAGGATACAGTTCTTGTCTGCGCTCTCAGCTAGCGGATCTTCTCTCTCCTCCTCTCTATCTTTCCCCTCCCTGCGCACCCAGCTGCAGGGTTGATCTTCCCACCCAGCTGAAGATCTTACAATACCATAAGGCTCTACACTTAGCACTTCCTTCTCACACAATAGTACTCACTCGATCACACAAGAACAATGAACTCTCAACCAATCTAGCACCAACAACACCAACAACCCATCCCAGGTCCTTTAGACCTCTATTTATACATTACAATAGCTCTCAAACACCCTTAGGTTAAAACCTAAGTGTCAAAACCCTATATAAAAAAACCCTAGGTGTCTAAGACTCTAGGACAATTTGACCCACGTTTTTAGGGCTTCGCCAGCCTGTCTTTCCTTCCTTCCCACGCGGTTCTCTAAAGCATCCAATGGTGGCTTTTTCCTATTTTTGAGTTGTCCATGATTTGTCTTCCTTGTTGATCTTTCATCCTCAATATCCTCATCCAACAACTTTATTTTTCCTACTTCGCTCTGTTTTTTCTTCTCTTTTGCTCACTTCGACCCAGTATCAGTCACTGTGTCTTCCACGTAGTTCACATTTCTCCTTTTCTTCCTTGATATTCGATTGCTTCCATAACCAAGGGTCTACAGGCCCCCAAAACTCACTTGTGACTCATCCTGAGGCACCTTAAATCTGATCCTTCTATTTTTCTTCGACTTCAAACTGTGCAGGGAAGCCTTTGCTTTCTGCTCCATGCCTCCCTTCCTTGTGCATATTTTATTTTCTGTGTCTAGTACCCAGTTTCAACTGCACCTAGTACCTAGACCCTTTTCCTTTTTCTTTTACTGAGAGATGCGAGGCAGTTGGTTGTCATAATACAATTTCAACCATCTCCCGTTCACCAACCCTTCCTTCCATTCTCCATTCAAAGTCTGCAGCTATGCAACTCCTCCTTCTATAGAATAGGAAATCTCGTACGGTCCGAGCCAATGCATTCAAAACTTTCCTGGATGCTTCATGAACTTGTTGTCATATACAAATACCAAATCACCTTGCTTAAATTCCCTCTTCTTGATGTTCCTGTCATGGTAGTCCCTCTCTCTGTCCTTCTATACTTGCTGATGGAATCCTGAAAAATCCATCTATAAAATAATATACCTCCTGGCCTTCTAAATTATCTAACACTTCATCAGTGAATGGCGTAGGGAATGGTTCATTCAAACAGACATCTTTCAACTTCCCAAGATCTACGCAGATCCTAATCTCTCTTTTCTTCTTGTCTTGTACCACCATAGGGCTAATCCATTATGAATCTTCGACAGGTTCTATGATACCTACTTCCAACATTTTGTCGAGCTCAATATTCACTTTCCCCTTATATTTAGGGTTCAATATGTAAGGTCTCTATTTGACTGGTATGGCATCTGGTTTCAAAGGGATCCTCATATCTCCCATAGGCCCTTTAATTCCCTTCATATCATTGAACTTGGTTGGAAACAAGTCTTGATATTCATGCAATAACTCTGTAATCTTGTCAATAGTGGCAGCATCCCAATCGTCTCCAACATTGGAAAGATTTGGTGTTTTCTCTATGCCAATATTGACTTTCTTGATCTTGATCGGCTTTCCAATGAAAGGTAGCTCAACTCATGTTCCTTTTATGTATATTTGGCCTTCTGTTTCGGCAATGTTCACCTTCTTAGGATCATCGTCTTCATCAACATTGATGTTGTAACAACCTTGCAGTTTCTGAAGAGGCGCAGTCCATTCATCCTCTTCTTTCTCTAGAGGGAAGCTAGGTGCCTCCTCAAACACTTTGTGTCTTACAATCTATAATACTTGATCCACTTTAGGATATTGGATTTCAAATAAGAAGGTAGTTACAAATTTTTGGGTCATACCTTCCTAATCTGTAGTGATGAGGCACAGTTCTTCTTGAAGGTATCAATTGATCGGGGTTGTGTCGAGTCTGTTGATGAATTTATGCACCCACTGCTCTTGAGGAATGCTACTCCAGGCTTCCTCGCATCTTTTCATATGGTCTTTTGGGCAGCTCCGACTTGTGTATCCAACTTCATAGTCTTCTACTTGCACTAAGAACCGCGCTTTCATCAAAGTGCGATAGTGTACCCAATCTGTAATATTGTTTTTGTGTGTCCCCCACCACCTTGCTAGAGTTTCTTTCAAGGCCTTGTCTAGTGCCAACAATATTTGTGGTGTTGGTACACTTTATTAAAGGTTTGACACGAATGCTTCTAAATGATTCAGACCATCAAAGGTGGGTAAGTTACTCACTGTTGTGTCGATCCAACGAACTTCTCTAGTTAATCTAGCACATCTCCTTGTAGATAAATCGTACATTTTGTTCTGCCAGTTATCTAGTGCTTCTTCTAAATATGATGAACATGCGTTCTCACTTCGCTAGATTAGGTTCCCATCCATCATAGGATTAATGTAATCATGTTGTCTAGCTGTTAATTTGTATATGTTTTCCAGTTCATATGTGTGGTCTTCCTCTTTGATAGGCTCTGCGTATTGCTGACCTTCATCAGGATCCAAGAGTGCAATGACCCTAAGGCCCTCTCCTTAAAACGTCATTCATATTTTCTTTAAATCAACCACAGTGGAATTATTGAAAGCCTAATCAATTCCTAATAGCCCAGGTTAAGGAAAGCTATCATCAACTATCTCAATCACCTCAAAATCTGCAAACGTCCTCACTCCGTCGATGTCCACAGGGACATGTTCCAATCTTTCAAAGGGGCTTATAGCTTGTTGATTGGCCATCCTAAGCCTGATAGGGGAATATATCAACTTCATTTTTCCCATCAGTGCCCATGTCTTCTTCGTCATGACATTGACTTCCGACTCCAAGTCAAGGACCACATAGTCTATATCATGCTCTCCAATTTGAGCATTCAAGTGTAGTTCCTTATTTGTCCTTCTCCTTTTTGAGACTTGGTGTACTTATCTATTTAGTAAGGGATCTATATTTCCTATATCATATTGTCTGATTAAATTTTGTAGCTCTTGGGCAGCGCTTTCATCCTGAATCAACTTAATACAAGTATATCAAAATTCCATGAGCTTTCTTACCTCTTTTCCTTCTCCTAGCAGAGCAGACTGATCGAATGTTAGAGTCATTCCATATTCTCTTAATTATGGTCATGTCTTTGATGAAGAACATTGATCTCCCTTGAATTATTTTCTTGCCTCCTCAAATATTTGTTTTTCTTTCTTTGCATCAAAAGTTTGGGTCTTCTCAGCAACTTTCCTGACTCACGATTCTTCTGTAGTATGTCCTTGGGTCATTTTGTCTTCTCCTATAAGAAAGCCTCCTCTAGTGATAGAACTGACTCTAGAGTCTTATCCGCAAGGTTCATCATATATTAGTTGTACTTGTAGGTTCGGCTGAGGTCCTCGTCTCTCCTGAAGTTTGGCTAGCATCACATGATAATCTTGTATAACATGTTTGAATGAACTGCAGTAGCTGCAAGTAGTGCAAGGGTTTTGATAGTCCCTTTCCAAGTATCCTGGTTGTGCATAGTTATAACAGATGATCTCTCCTCGTCCTCGACCCATACCTCCTCCTTTTCCTCTTCCTCTGAATCCACTACAAGGGTTGAAGTTTCCTCTTCCTGGAGAATTATACTACGTAGCATTTCCTTCTTGTTGTACTTCGCCTTGAATTTTGTATATATTCCTTGACCTTTCATGCATGAGGTCGTAAGCCCTACAATCCCTATCATCATGCCCCACAAACTTATAGAACATGAAATACAAATTCGTGGGTGTCTAGACATATTTTTTCATGTAATAGCACTCACCAGGGTGATATCTATTTCTACATACCTCGCACCAGGGTAGGGTGACTTTCTTCAAAGGACTCGGAGATCCAAAGGAAAAATATTCATGAAATAGGGCATAGTGCTCCTTTTCATGGCCTTCTAATTTGCATCGGACACACCATATGTATTCTCTTTTATCTTTCACCTTGTCTTTCTTCATATCTTCAACATGTAGAGACAAACTAGTTAGCTGACTCAAGATTTGACTCATACCTAAGTTGGATTCTCCCATAGAGGTTGATTCTAACTTCATGGTGATATCCAGTGCCTCAGCCTACGAAGCAATCTTCTATTTCATCAGAGGAACTCTGATGTGTGGTAAGAGAGAAGCAATGAACCATTCCTTGTTCTTCTCATCTGGGATTTGAAAAATTAGATGGCTTGTCAAGGTATTAAATATTTGATCGAACTCCCATACAGGTTCGTCTATTCTCTGCTTGATTTTTTTTAGTTCTGTAATTCACTACAATTCTGACCTATGTTTCTTGAATTCAACAATTAGCGAAGTCTTAATGGCATTCAAGGGTTTAGGTGTAGTTCCTTGGACAAATTTCATGTACCATCTCAATGCGCGATCTCTTAGGGTAGTACTGAACTGAGCTCATTTGACAGCTTCGTTGGTGATATTCTTAATACTCCACACGGCTTTGAAGAGAAACCAGTGCTACTCAGGGTCTTCAAATCCATCTCCTCTAAAGGTGGGTAACCTCATCTCATCTTCCATAGATCTTCCTAGGTTTCCTGACTGAGTATCTGGTGGACTACTAGTGATAGTTCTCTAAAAACTTTGGTGACTTTGATTACTCTGATTTCTTAACGATGTTGAATCAACAATAGGATTAATATTACTTACTTCGATAGTCGATGCAGTTCCTAAAGTTTCTGGATCTTCTCGGTGAGTTTCCTATGTCCTAGCGGATTCTGAATTATCTTTGTCTGTCAGATATGCCTCTTCTCCACTGCAAAAACCATCGTCCCCATATTTTTTCTTAAACAGGTTCATGAGAGGAACTTCTATGAACACTCTCCCACTGCATGTATGTCTAGCCTCTGTGTCCCTATCACTATCCAAGTTCTTGAACATTATCCTTTTCCAATCCGACCAGCTATTGTATCTTCAATATGTTCTTCTCATGCAATAGCATCTTGATCCTCAACTTTAGAAAGTGTAAAAAATTTCCTCTGGGTCCCTTAAATAAATATCTCTTGGCTTGGATATATGACTCTAATCTATCAACAACAAAATCGGTGATGTACCCTCCAATGGTGCTACCAAACCAGTGATCTACTTCTCTTGAGATGGCATTATCAACTCTCTTGACCTTCTTGATCAACACCGATGTCCAAACCATAGGAGGTCTAGATCTAATCTCAAATTGGGTATCTGCTAACCTAGCTAGCCACTTGTATAACTCCTTATGGATTCATCCAAAGACAATTTCGTGTATATCAGTAAAGATATATTTTCCTAACCAATCCTCTGTACTAAGATTAGGGTTCTTGTTATGGGCTTCAGCAAAGTCCTTTTCTTGATCCTCTACCCACTTTTGAATCTCTGTCTTTGATGGAAACCAACTTGACATTCCCTCAAGAATATTTATGTCCCGACAACGGAACCATTTGTTGGCACAGGGGAAGACCCAGGGTTCAACTCCAAGAGCGAACCAACAAGCCCTAACTACTTTTCCTTTCGGAAACACATGCGAACAAGATGCAGTCTCACCTGAAGTAGCTATAGGGGGTTGTAGGACACAGGTGTCTACAACCAGAGGGAATGCAAAATGGATTGACAACAACAATACAGAGTCACCTAGTATTCTTTATCTTCCTTAAACCTATTGCACAAGTTATACTTCAAATCTACTGAATATCACAATAGAAGCATATCAAATGACAGAGAACACAACATTAATCACACACAACACAAGATATATGTGGTTCACCCTCTCTCTAGGGCTACGTCCACAGAATTGTGCTTTATAATATATTAAGATGAAGCATACAGTTCTTGTCTGCGCTCTCAGCTAGAAGATCTTCTCTCTTCTCCTCTCTATCTCTCCCCTCCCTGTGCACCCAGCCGCAGGGTTGATATTCACACCTAGTTGAATATCTTACAATACCAGAAGGCTCTACACTTAGCACTTCCTTCTCAAACAATAGTACTCACTCGATCACAGAAGAACAATGAACTCTCGACCAATCTAGCACCAACAACACCAACAACCGATCCCAGGTCTTTTAGACCTCTATTTGTACATTACAATAGCTCTCAGACACCCTTAGGTTAAAACCTAAGTGTCAAAACCCTAGATACAAAAACCCTATGTGTCTAAAACCCTAGGTCAACTTGACCCACATTTTTAGGGCTTCACCATCGTGTCTTTCCTTCCTTCCCACACGGTGCTCCAAAGAATCCAATGGTGGATTTTTCCTCTTGCTGAGTTGTCCACGATCCATCTTCCTTGTTGATCTGTCATCCTCGATATGCTCATCCAACGGCTTGCTTTTTCTTACTTCGCTTTGTTTTTTTTGCTCTTTTGCTCACTTCGACCTAGTATGAGTCACTGTGTCTTCCACGCAGTTTGTATTTCACCTTTTGTTCCTTGATCTTCACTTTCTTCCATAACAAAGGTCCAACAATCCTTCAACCTCCTATGTATCTACAACACTTGCTTCACATGATATCGCTATGCATGTTCTCTACAATGCATTTTTTTAGTTAAAAATAAAAAAAATCATCATTTGTGATTCTTCAAAAAACAAAATTGTGAAGATGTGGGACCTATAACTCAACCACTTCTGCAAGTAGTTATAACTTCCCTCTATATTTTTCATCAACCTTCATCCTCAGCTTCAGAAACCTGTTTTCCTTTCTCAATGCCAATTTTTTTCCTTTTTAAGTTACCCACTTGCCTAAACAATAGTGAATTCTTTCTCATCTTTGACTGAGCATTTTTTAGGGCTGCACAAGCATTGCTAATGGCTGGCCCACAGTCCTTAAAGTGTCTCTAAAACCTTATATCCGATACTCTTTTACTCTCCCTAAGATGAATTACTAGGTCTTGAGACTCCCTATTTTGCTTATTTAGCCACTTGATGGTTTTCTCACTCTCTCCAGGTGAAGTATAAATCTTCTCAACTAGTGCAAGCTAGCCTTGTGGTAGTGTTTCCTATGCAAGCCTGTAATTAGAAGTTATCTTTCTGGATGAGGATCTTGTTAAGGGGGGTGTAGGTTTAATAAAATCCACAGTATTAATATTTTTCCTGCTATCCCCCTCCTTAGAAGATTCTAGAATCTTTAAGGATGATTCCTTCTTTGAAACTATTGCATCTTGTGGAGTCTGAATATCAGAAACCTTCTCAGCTAATTTTCTTTTCATTTCCATATTATCATGAAAAAATTGAGCTATGACATGATGATATTCCTTAAGCTCATTTTGTAGCTCCTTGATTACTTGGTCTTGATCTTCTGGCTACACCTGATATTCATCCATTCCTTGAGTTGAATGATCAACAAACTGTGTATGAACAACAGGTACAAGAAATATCTTGGTAGTTGACCTTGTGATTGGGCTACTAACTCTTGGTGTTTCCTCCACCTCATCAGCAAAATGTAACCTTCTACCTTTCTTTTTAGTTTGTTAGCTTGGTGAAGAATCATCAATCTCCTTACCTTTATCCATGCCCTATTGTACAAACCCTTTTTCTTTCCCACTTGAAACTCTAGAGGCCACTTTCTCAGAAAATGATGGGGTGTCTCCTTTGGGATCTAGAGAAATGTTAGCGGAGGTCAAAAAATAATCCCAGTCTCTTTTTTATTTCTTTATTTCTTCCACTACTAACAAATTAACCAAGGAGAAATGAAACAAACTGGACTTAATATGATCAACCCTATCTTGTACCCTGTCTTCCATTTTTCCTAAAATTTTGTACAGTTAGAAAGGTAAATTCAAGGGGTCATTCCCTGTGAAATGCATCAAAAGTATTATGTGGTAAAGGTATACGCTATCAAATCTTCCCTCACAAGTGAAGTAGCATTGGACGAACCTTAAAATCCTTTCATAATGCTTCAGTACACATTCTCTTGGAATAATGGCTCCAAACCTATGCTTTGTGTACTTAGGTTTTAGGAAATCATTATAGAAAGTTGAATCAAGAGACATACCTTTGAACCACTTCTCCCCCTAGACTGGAAATTTTGTTGCAGCAACCACTGTTTCTTTCGATACCTGAAAGGTAATGTCAACAACCCTTTTCTGGACACAATTGAAATTTAGGGTGAACGCATTTGTCACATGCGCATTATATCCTTGAATTTTATCATAGAACCTCATGCAGTCAGCTTGCTCAAATGAAACCCTAAATCCATTATCAAAATTCTCCAACTCCAAGCTTTGTGGCTCACACCTCAACACACTGCCTCCTTTGTTGTATTTTTTTTTTCCTTTAGTGGTCATGTTGCAGATGTAGGATAAAACAAAGACTGATAAATCTAGAGAGGTTCAAACACTAAAACTCAGACAAAACACTTTACACAATGAATGACAGGGTTAGGGTTTGTTCAAATGTGTCAATTGACTCAAAAAAATGATGAGTAAGTCTTTGGATCAAATGTATGTAGGTACAGGTTGTTTGATAAACACAAAACAAACCTTTCAAATCTTTGCGCAGCGAAAATTTAGAATACATAGGATAAGTAGCGTGCACTTAGGATGCGTAGTGTGCACTTCTATGTGAATTTTGCGTAGCAGATAGACATGTTTTTCATAGCAAGTGGAAAAATTGAAGTTTCTACAGACAAGAGACCTGATCGAAGGAAGAGAGTTTTTTTTCAATGAAAATGGGAGGGAGAAACATGCATATTCCAATTAAAGGATATTTGAAGTATGATTAGACCGTTTTAGTGTGATATGACAATTTCTGTTAGTGCCAAGGAGTTTGCGCAGCATGTCTTGCACAACGTATGTACTTTTTTCAGGTCAAGTACCCCAAATATTTGAGAAGACAAAAAAAATCCATACAACCCTTTGATTACTACTATTATTTCATAATGTGTCATCATGTCCCATGGCATTCCCACTAAATCATTCTACCTAGACTTAGACTTGACTCATTTTATGACATGCCATTTCGATGGTTCATAGAAATAATGACCCACGGACTTTGAAACAACTCATGAGACACAACTCCTAGAATACACACACAAAACCATAATGACTCAATTTGGAATGTATTGGTCTTCACAAGACCAAGGCACGGCTTTGCAAACTCTTGACAAACCTCTAACTCTACCCTAAAAATAATGATACTAATATTTGGCTCCAATGGGGATGCTCCACTCATAGGTCCTCCACCAATGAGATCTCCATTGAGCTCTTGTAGCAGATAAGCATTCCTCCCATGATAAGCAACAATTTTGAATGATCCCAACTAGAGGTAGTCAAGCTTTCCTTGCTTCCCCTTATCTTCATTTCTTGCATTCCATTTCAGCACCAGACAATCTACCTTGAAATCATCAACTTTTGTATGTTTATCAAACATATTTTTCATTTTATCTTGATGCAGTTGTGTGTTGTTGTACACTTATTCTCTCATTTGTTGCACATGAATTAGTTGATTTATACTCCATTGAGAATCATTTGGTTCAACTTACTATTCTCACAATAATTTCATAACTGGAAGCCCTAATGAGGTAGGAAAAATTGCATCTATTCCATATACAATCTAAAAAGGTGATGGAGAAATAGACCTATTGGTAGTGATCTTATTATCCCATGGTGCATAAATAAGCTTCTTGTGCCAAGCCTTCTTGTTTTCTTGTAATAAATTTTTGATAATTCTAGTCAGACTCTTGTTGGATGACTCAACTAATCCATTACCCTATGGGTAATAAGCTATGAAATGACCAAGGGTTATGTTGTAATCACTACAAAACTTTTCCATTCTCTTGGACTTGAATTTTTCTGCATTATCAATTATTATTTTGACTAAGAAACCAAACCTAGACATAATGTTACTTTCCAGAAATTAAATAATGACATCATCAATAGCTTGCCTTCTTGGGACTACTTCAATCCATTTGGTGATGTATTTTGAAGATGTCAATATCCATATATGTTGAGATGAATATGGTGGATGAATATCTCCTATAAAATCAAGGCCCCATTTCCTAAACGACGCTTCAATAGAAATTAGTTTTAAAGGCAAGGGAAACAATTTCCTTTTTCCATAAAAAATATGACATTCATGACAAATTGACACCTCCTTGTACATGTCATAGAATATGTTGGGCCAATAAAACCCTACTCCTATTGTCTTATGCACTATGGTTTTCCAATAATGGTGCCCTCCACAGTCACCCTTATGAAATTCTTTGATAGTCTGTTTTACCTCTCCTTCCAATAAGCAACTCAACAAAATTCCCCCTGGATCCTTCCAATACATAGAACCATCAAGAATACAAAATTTGGTTTCTTTCAACTTTAGAAACCTAGATTTTTTTTTACTTAGTTTAGGAGGAGCTTGTAAATTTCTCAATACATAGGTAATGTCAACAAACCACGGAGATTCAAGAAATTTCTGGGATACTTGTGGGATTGTTTCTTCTTTTGAATTTTTTGACAGGTCAGCAATAAAATTTATCCCCAAGACATCATAATTTGATTGTGTCATCAGTTTGGAAAGCCCATGAACTTTAATCATCTTTCTAGGATTTATCTCCAGGTCATATTCTAACAAAAAAACTATCCATTTGCCTCTTCCTCCTTCAGGATCAGATTGAGTTAGGATGTCTTTCACATCATTACTGGGCACATAAGAAACAACATGAGAATGCAAAATATAAATTATGAATCCTTTCAGGGATTTTACCAGTGCATATGCCCACTTCTCCATGATGTCATACTTCAGTGGAGAGTCTCTCAGATTTCTTCTATAGTAGGCTATGGGCCTTTCAAAATTCTATTCATCTTTCTGCAACAAAACAACAACAATAGTGTGTTCGGATGCAAAAGAGAACAAGATGAAACCCTTTGCATAGTCTGGACTGGCCAATATTGGTGCCTTGGTCAATGCTAATTTTATGTCCTCAAAGGATTTCCTGGCTTCTAGAGTCCACTTTTTCTCACTACATTTCCTAAGAATGCTTGTAATGAAATTTATTATTTCGGCCAGATTAGGGATAAACCTCCTCAGAAAATTATCTCTTCCAAGAAAAGATTGCACCTCCTTTTTTCTCCTAGGTGTGTCAATTTTCAAAATTGCAGCCACCCTGCTGGGATATATTTTTATTCCTTCTTTCGAGATTATATGACCAAGAAGTTTACCCTCTTGCATTCCAAAGTTCGATTTATTGCAATTTAATGAAATTCCAAACTTCCTACATTTATGAAAAACCCCTTCAAATGTTTTATATTCTCATCATCGGAATATGAAAACACAACAATATCATCTTAATAAATGACAATGAACTTATCCTTTTCATCAACAAAAGCTATATCCATAGCTCTTTAGAATGTTTCCCCTACATTCATGAGCCCAAAAGGAATTTTGGCATACATGAATGTACCCCAGGGTGTTGTGAAGGTTTACTTCTCTTAATCATCAGGATGCACCATGATTTGGTTGTATCAAGAAAAGCCATCAAGCATTGACATTTTTCAATGATCCAACCACTTTCTGCAAAATGTAGTCCATCTTTGAAAGAGGATAGTAATCTTTAAGGGAAACCCTGTTCAGATTTTAAAAATATATACACAACCGTATTTCACCACTTTTCTTTCTAACAGGAACTAAGTTATCCAACCATTTAGAGAATCTTAAAGACACTATAATCTTAGCATCAAATAACTTTATAACCTCTTTTTCAATTAATGGAAACAATAAAGGGTTAATACTCCTTGGTTTCTGTTTGAAAGGTTTTTGATCATATTTTATTGGAATTGYATTCTAAATAACCTTTGTGTCATAAAATTTCAAATCCTCATAGCTCCAAGAAAGAACATCTAGAAAATCCTTCATTAAGATGATATATTTCCCCTTGATTTCTGGACTGAGTGTCTTGGATAGTTTGATGATTTTAGAACTTTCCTGAGTCCCAATGTTACAATTCTCTATTTATTCATCATTTGCATTGACTTTGGGGTTTCTTGCCACATCATTATTGTCAAAAATATTTTCCAATGGAACCAAGCCTTTGGGATTGATATTATTTTTGAGTTGAACAATGTCTCTACTAGAAATTTGATTTTGGAAACAAACATCATTTGAAAACATGGCTAAATATTCTTCCTGATCACAACAATTTTCATCACAAATATTTGAGTTGGGAAATTCATCAGTCATTTGGAGAAATCTTACCACCTATTTGTCATCCTCAAAAAAATTCCAATACTTGATGTTATCAAGAATTGTTGGTCTGTGCCTGACTTCAATCTCATATTTTCTGTTAGGAAAGATAGGAATCTTGAAAACAAAGGATGAAGTGGCTAATACATCAACAATCAGATTTTGTCCTCTTAGAATCACAGACAGGTTATATTCTGTAAAACTTTCCAATAGATTAAGAACTATATTTGTATATGCCCTCAACCTAGGATGCTTTGACTGATAGATTCCCTTAACCTGATTTATGAAGAGCTCAGAATCTCCATGAATAGTTATTATTTTTTCCCCCTAATCTTTCAATGTATTCAAACCCAAAATCAATGCCTCATACCCAGCCATATTATTTGTGCAGTCAAAAGAAAATTTGTAGCAGAAGAGTTTTGAACCTTATTTAGGAGGAATTATCCAAACACCTTCTCCAACTCCCTCCTTAGTAGTAGCTCCATCAAAATTCATGTTCCACATTTCATCATTTTCTTTATTTTGTAGATCTGAATTTTTCCCTTCTTGATGATTAGCCTCATCTTTCACAGGGAGTTCAGTAATATTTGTCTCTTCTTCTTCAAAGCACATGTCATTGTAAAAAATTGTAGAACCAACCTTAGTGTCAACAGAATAAATATGATGATTGTTTGGTTTGATTTTTCCACTCACCATGTACTTCAACAATACTTCCTCGTATAGTCTCCTTTCTTGGCCAAAAACTAGTAGAGTTGCATAGGACATGTCCATCTGTAGAGTGACCTTCAACTTTGTAGCCCATGAACTTGACAACAACATGTCAAACTTTGGAGGGATGTCAGCAACAACTACATCCATGACCAAATTATTTGATGGAATTTGAGATACAGACACAACTAGATCTTTGATTAAGCCCAAACACTTTACCTTCCTTGAATCAAAAGAGAAAAGATCTTTGTAATGTCTAGTGATTTCCAAACCTAGTTCATCCATGATTACCTTTGGCATCAAATTATGAGATGATCCTGAGTCTAACATTGCATTGTGTAAGGTCATATCATGAATTTTAAGGATGACATAGAAAGGAGGTACATCACCATCAACAACAAATTCTTCCAACCATGGACCAAATAAGATTGCAAGGTGATCATCTTGCACATTGAAAGTATCAAATGATTCTTCCATTTTCAACATTTTGATGATTTGGATTCTATATTCACCATTTCTTATTAGCTTATTGAAAGGAACATAATTTTTTTTTTCCATTTCGCTTTCAAAGTTAAAAGGAGATTGAGTTTTTTCTACCTCTTTGATGACTGCATCTCTTATTTTCTCTGGTTGTTAACCCCTAATATTGGCTCATTACCCCTTAATTAGGGCATATTACATTAGTACTGTTATGTTATTTATGTCAGATTT
>SNQJ01S0103368.1:3079-14470 GCA_010110895.2 Picea sitchensis
CAAGAAGGAATATTTAAATGATAAAGTATTGGAGAACTTTCTATTTATGGAAAGTGGTTAACCCTAAAATAAGGAAAATAGGTTAAGTGACCTAGAAATGGGTTAAGTAACCTAAAAATGGGTTAAGTGACCTAGAGGATGAAGGTATAAATAAGATAGCTATGGTCTCTTGTAGATCATCCTTTTTGTGGATCAATGGAGAGATTCTTGTGAATATCTTTTGGAGTATTAATGGAGAGCTTCTTGTAAGAGCATCTTATTGGTGTGGATATCTTGAGCATGATTGAAGATATATTCTGAGGAGGAGAGCGAGAGGAGGATCTCATGGATGCATCAAAGTTTTGGCAATGTCAGAGATCTTGATGGAAAAATTCTCGAATTCACAGAAAACCCTATTTTTTAATGCACACGCAGGATGTCTTTGTATAGGGTTCATGTACATTGAAGGTATACGTGAGTTGGTTGTGTATAGGGTGATTGTGTACACAGGATGACTGTGTACAGGGAGCGTGTAGTGGATAAAATCATGGAGATTTGTGTTTTATCTGGTGCCAAGATCTTGGATGATGAAGCAGGTTCCAAATATTCATTCTATGGCCTCAGATCTATCACTGAGACATTGGTATGGTTACATTATTGTCTTGATGGATACTATTGTTTGATGTGTTGTGAATGCTTAGGGATTTCTTGGTATGGCTTCTATGAAGTGGTTCGGTTTGGTTGATTTGGTTGATGGAGTGAGCGGTACTCTTGTGATTCAGTAGTGACATGATTTCTATGGTATACTTGTTGTTTATACATGATTGAGATAGCATTCATATTGATTTGTTGTGGAGCATGAGAAAGATATTGGAGAGCTTGGATGTGTTGTGACTGGTTGGTGGTCAGATTGGATAGTCAGAGACAGAAGAGAATGATATATTGATTGCAGAGAGTCTGAGTTGATCTTGAAGGATAAACCCTAACACCTTAGGAGGTATACGCAGGTTGTTGTATACAGTGGACATGTGCATACGCGGGCTGTAGTGAGCCAGGGTGCGTGCACATGCTGGCTGCACTACTGACAGGTCACGTACCTATTGGCAGATTGATATATGTTGAGGATTGTTGCCTCATCTCAGTTGGTGCCGAGTATGTAAGTTGAGTCTTGCATAAAAGAATTGGTTCTCTTGTAGAGCTATACTCTATTCATTTGTTGCTGATAAAACATCAGATTTTTTTCCATAATAAAAAGAAAATTTGTACATACATCTTATGTTCTTTGTGTTCCTTGTGGTGATGACTTGTTGATGATATATTGCTGATACATGTTGCGGATATATGTTCTCATTTAATTGGTTTTAAATGACAACAATGGGTAATGAATAAATGTTGAATGTTAACTAAGAATTTTTTGTGTAAGAGGGAAGTATTGGGAAAAATATCCCCACACTCATTCAACCCCCCCCCTCTAAGTGTGTTAGGTGTGTCCAACAAGATTTTCCTCAAACCTGACAGCCATAATCATCTCCTCGAACGACTTTGACCACCCGTCGCTCAATCATGTGATTACCTCTCTTAGGCCCCACTTTCCATATGACCCTGGGCTGTGATTGTGAGCCTAAATATTAGGCGTGTCAGGATTTTGTGTTTCGTGAGTTCACGTTGTGCTCCATGCTCAAACCATCCGGGTCACGAAATCATGATCCCTCGAATCGGATGACACACATCCCTCTGAAATGGACGACCTAGACTATTTCATGACTTCACGTTTCACGAGTCCTCATGACTCTTCCCTTTGACCACTCCATTCTGTGAGTCAGCGAAATGTTGATCCTGCACCGTGCGTCCCTCCCGGTACCAATGATTAGGGTCATCCTCGCGATTTCGGACTTCTGTATGACGCTAAACTTGGTGCAATTGTATGAACCCGATCACCCAATGGTTGTTGATCCAATCTGCCCGATGGATCTCCACCACAGAAATTTGATCTTGCTCGCTCGCTTGATTTGAGTTGATATCAGACTGCTCTAAGTGTTATGCTTGGTGCTCACAATGACGACCTATGAATATTACTTGGATGAATGGTTGAAGGATCGAGAAAACAAAAGGATCAACGACAGAGGTAAAGATAAAAGTGATCTACCTTAGAGAAAACATAAAATCTTAGGGCTAATATTTCTCAAGAAACCAACAATGAAAAATAGGTCTATCAAACAGGTGGAAACAAACAGTAGAAAAACTACAATCCGAGAGGAAAAACTTATGATCCAGTCTGCAAAAAGAGGAGAAATAGGAAAAATTATAGACCTAGGTAGAAACCACAGACTCATAAGACCTTGACAAGTTTATGTGATAACACCCTGTATAATCGAGTAAATTGTCCACCAAAGATTGGAATTGTAGCATAGGTCATGTCTAGATGAACCAATCCTTCTAGCTTGGCACCCCAATATCTGGATAGAATCATACCATACTTGGTAGGAACATCAACACCAACCACATCCATAAGAATACTTTTCAAAGGAACCTGAGCAATATTTACCACTAAATCTTTAATCATACCCAGACACTTAGCCTTTATAGAATCAAACGAGTACAAATCTTGATAAGGTTTGGTAATTGCAAGGCCTAATTTTTCCATGATAATTTTAGGCATTAAATTATGCGAGGCTCCTGAGTCTAACATGCAATTGTGAAGTAAATGATCATGCACAGTCAATGTAATATAGAATGGAGCAACATAATCCTTACTGTGTTCAATGTGTGGTCCGAACATGATTGTAGGTTTTTCATCCTACAAATTGATAACATCATCTTGACATTCAACGTCAGAAAAATTTATTACTTTAGTGATTTGTTTTTTATAGACCAGTTTCCTAGAAAGTTCCACCAGAGGCATTGGGATCTTAATTTTATTAAGCTCATTTTCTAAATTGAAAGTCCCAATTGGTTTTTCAATTTCCCTGGTCTGAAATTTAGCTTCTGTATTTTTTGGCTTCTTAGTTTGCACTGCTTTTGTTTCAACTTGTTTTATCCAGGAAACTTGCGTTTTAGTTGATGGTTTAGTAACTGCTGCCTCATTTTCTTTGTTCCGTGATAAAATATTTTTTGGTGGAACATTTGTAGAACTTTTTTCTCTTGGCCTCAAATAATATTTATGTTTAAGCTCGACCATTATTGAGTCAGCGAGACCTTTGTATGTAGAGTCCCCCAGATTGTTGATGTTTTCATTATTAAACAAAGATTCTATGTCTAAGGATTTTTCATAATCCTGTTTGGTTAGGTGAGGCTCAAGTTAGGTGAGGCTCAAGATCATCATCGATGAGGTTGTTTAGATCTACCTCTAATTTCTAATAGTCTTGCAACTCATCTCTTTGTATGAAATTATCAGTCTTGAACGGAGCTTGAATATTTTGATCCTCATTTTTTATTTGCCTTTGTTGTATCTAAGGATTAGGGTTTCTTCTGAATTGATTCCTAATGTATGGATCAAGTTTGGCTTGTTCTATTTCCATCCTGGAAATTTTTCCCGATAAATCTTTAATAATTTTGGCCATCTCATCCATTTATTCCTCTGCATCCCTTCCATATCCAGAGGGCCCTGCATGTTCTTTAAAACACCTGGGTTCTCTTGTTCCCATCTCAACTTTGGTTTTCAAATTCCCGGATGCCATCATATTGGACTCAATTTCTATAGTATCATCTTGCATCCCCTCTAGAGTATTGGACCTCCTTTCTCTTAAAATTAAAGTGAAATCAAAATCAAAATCCCTCGCAAAAGTGACTTTTGCAGCTGGTTGAGAAGGTTTAACTTCAGTTACAATTTTGTGATAAAGCTTATTAAATATTTGAATAAATTCTAGGATTGATTCAAATGTTTTCTTTCTCAAGGCTCTGAATTTGGTTAAGTAATAAAGATGATCTTTTTCCTCACCCCATTGCCTTAGGAAGGAAGTTTCCATATCATTATATGATCGTATAGAAACTACTGGAAGTCCTCTGAACCAAGTTCTTACCTTTCCCTCAAAAGTATGTACTAATAGTCTCATGTAAACTTCCTCATGCTCAATGCCAAAAATATCAACAAATTGATCGAAATTTTTTATATGTTTTGTTGTTGTTAGATCCCCTTCTCCCATGAATTTAGGGAGGCTTTTCATGTAATTTTTGGGTAAATCATGCAGGACAACAGGAAGAACTAAGGGAGCATATCTAGTGGCAACCTTGGAAAATATCATAGGGGGTTGAGCTTGGAAAAGATCATAAAGAATACACTGAGTATTAATGAAAGTGGGGATTGAAATGAATCCTTTGTTTTCACTGGTAAAAGTATCTATCGATGAAACAGAGATGGTCTGGTCAATCTCAAATTTTATTTCAGTAATAATTGCCTCTCAAATTTTAATCTTAATTTCAAGTTTACTTGTTGATGCTTCTGCAGAATGAACTTGTTTAAAATTTTCTTTAAGAGTTAGTTCTTCAGTGGGAATCTGAACATTAACTTGTGTAATTCTGGGTTTATGGACCTTACCTGCTGATGCAGAAGTTTGTCTCAGATATCCCTTTGGTTTCAACAATTTTTCAGGATCCGGCACTAGCGTAGTCTGTTTTTCGTCTGGGTTTTTTTTGGTAATCTTTTGACCGAGTGCCAGTTTTGTCTACGGTGGAGTCACCGAGTGAAATATAAAATAATCCTTATTCACGTATTCGATCTTTGTTCACCATCAAAGACCAAAATTTACATTGTTGTTCTACCAAGAAAAAATGATTTCATTTCTTCATCCCTGGCAACGATGCCAAAAAGATGGTGTTCCTGAGATTGATTCTAAGGCTCAAAGAATAATGTTAGGCATCAAAGTTTTAAAAGAAATGTTTTTATGACTACTTTTTTCTACCTTCAATTTTATGAGAAATGATATTTAAATGAAATTAATGATAAGACAATACAAAGGTTGTATCTCATTATCTGAGTCACAATTATAATGTCAAATGATGTAGAAAGATTTACAAAACTGTTAAACAAAGTCAGGTATCAATTAAAGATAAGTCTCACCTTGTTTGCAGTAGAAGAATAGTAGAAGATGCACCCTTGAATAGGAAATAAAAATGCAGTAATTCACACAAATCATAGGTCTTGTTAATAACAGAGGAAAAGTTGTTACTTAATGAACCGTTGATATAATATGATCACAGTAGATGTAGTACTAAATTTCAATCAACCACTCTTTAAGAATTAAATAAAGAAATTCATAGAAATGGAAACATAGAGGGAACACATAACTCAAATTGAACGAAACTTAGAATCTCTGTCTGCACTTGTATTAATACTCAAAAAGAGTTTCTCTTTTAAATTCGACAAGAAGAAGCCTTGAATAGATCTAAAATCTATGTATTTATACAAAATTTGTCACAATTGAAAACCGTTGGACTTCCCACAATATTTGACTAAAAATAGAATACATATGAATAAAACAACAACATGCAAATATTGTTGATTTTTGTTGGTGCTTCCTTTGTCTCTTCATCTGCTGGTAGATGTGCTCATTTTTCTTTGATCTTTAAGATGGGTACACATGTACATTAAGGCCACCATAATCATTTGGCTTATTGTATTTGCCACTTGATCTTGTTTTCATATGTCCCTTCGAATGCATTCACTGGGATAAGGAATTGCAGTTGAATACATGGGGGGATAATTAGATGAATATCTCAGCATTGTCTCATTAAGGGATGGATAACGGTTACAAGGAAGAGTAATTGTTCAAAAAATGAATTATGGGGGAACAAATGTCCAATAAGGAGGTGGGATGAGTGGATGCAAGAATGTGAGTGGTAGGGATAGACGGGGTAAGTGATGGTTGGAGGGTGAATGGTAGAGTGGATGGAAAAAGTGGATGTTGTGCAGGATTTTTTATTTTCTCCCATCTACACTAGATTTTCTCTGTTCAATGCATTGGGTGCATCTATCCATCAATGCTACCACGAATCTTGAAGGTTCAATCATTTCATTCAATTCAAAGGAAAACATCTTCTTCTGTATTTGGGGAAACTTCTCCTGGATCTTGTTCACCTCTTGGACTGTGACCTGATATTGTGAATTTGGATTAACGAACCATTCATTGATTTTAAGTAAATCAATCTGGCTCATCTCTTTGATGGTTTCCTGAGTGTTTTCCTTATTGTTCCTAGAGCTTTGTTGGTTCATTTATATCTCAATCTCCAAGATGTTATTTCCTTCGAACTCAATCAACCTTTTAATCATTGAAGATAATTCCTCTAGACAAGCCTCTTTTACATCTATGGCAAGTTTCTTGTCTTCTTCCAGGTTTGTTTATCAGTCTTTTAGGGCCATTTCTCCTCTTAATTGTTCAGAATGAGAGAGAAGGGTAATACTACGGGTATTAGCTTTATCCTTCCATATGAGAACTTCTTGAAATTTAGACCGGGCTGCGTAGGCCTCTTTTTCCTTGACATAAATAAGCATTTTTGAATAACATCTACTTTTTGATAGAGTTCTTGTTAGGCAACTTCCAGCCTCATTGATTTATGATGCTTGTGCTTTGAAGGCCAAAATGTCTATCATTGTGTTCTCTGTTAGGGTCAATCTGACCTGCAACTACTCAATTAAATTGTCACGCTGAGTGATCAAACCTTGGCTAGTTTGTGAACTTCGATAGAGAAGCTCAAGGTTATCCTGTAACTGCTTAATTTGATGATGATGACTAGCCATGATTTGTTCAATTTCCTAGTTCATCCTGCTTCTAACAATCTTCTCTGTACTATGTATATCGATCTACAATTTCTCTACCAAGAGGCATTTCTATCGTAGTTTTTCGGTTAAATTGTCCACTGACCATTGACTGGCAGTGTAAAAATACCCTAATGAACCTGCAACTTCTTTTGCAAACTTAGGACCATCATGGTATTTCCCATCATACACTAATATTTTCCTTTTACTGATAACTCCATCTTTTTGGTGAGATTCTCTTTTCACAATACATTTTCACTTCTTTTCAAAAAAAAAAATTGAAGGGGGCATATCTTCGGGCAAGATAGGAGTAAGATCACCTACAAAAGTGAGTTTGGAACTAGGGTTTTCGAAGCTGGTTTGTAAAGGGGTTCATGATGTAATAAGAGACACAATTTCTATGGAAGGTTCTTGCCCTGTTGTATTCAGGGTGCCAGTAGGAGTAGCTGGTGTTGAATGAGGAATAACTTGTTCCAGATTCATGAAGGATTTGAACTGAGCTAACACTTGTGAATCATTCAGTCCTGACAGTGATGCTCTTATCTTGTGAAATAACACTTCTGGACATTTTGGGACTTCTTCAACTTTGTTCTTAGCAAAACAAGTTGGCTCAGATCCTATAGGCCTAAATTCTTGTGAAGGAGGTGTGGGTATTGCCTCCCCTTCCAATATCTTTGGTAAACTATTTCTTCTGTTTTTCTGAAAGATGAGGAAGCCAAATTGTTGGTTAGAGGGTAGAGTCTGGAATCTTCTTCAGACTTCCTCATAAGATCTAACTCCCCTGAACATTTCATTATAAGGAGAATTCTCATGGATGTATCACTTCATGTTAAACTGAGCCAGATGATTTTCCACTATATTATGTGGATCATGCTTCTTGAACTCGATGTCAACTAATTTGACATCTTCTAGGGTTGCGACCTTGACCTTAGAATGACCGAAATCTAATAGTGTGAACATGCCAACTTGAATGGGGAAAGTTGGCCAAACCTTTTTCTGAGCTGCTTTCAACGCCTTGATGATACCTCATGCTACTGTATGGTACACCACTTCTCTGCACACCAGCCTATTGGGTAAAAAGTGTGAGAGGTCATGAGGAGGAACATAACAACCAAATACTCTGATATAGGAGAAATTCTCTTCAATGAACCAGTTTGCAAGTTTTCCTAAGCTCCCCATAATCCTTTCTAAAATCTGGGGCGGTGGGTGACCATAAATAACTATATGAATAGGCATTACAACATTGTGACAGATTTCGTAAAAGAAATCTTTGGCATTCTCCTCCTGTAATTTGGAGTGATAGAAATGAATTGGCTCAGAACTAGTCGGGGTCCAACTCAAGTTCATAAGGGGAAAAGGGGTCATGAAAAAAATGGCATCCATAACATATCCCGACATGTAAAAAGGGGTAGGATGCCCTTTTGATTTTTCTTATTTATATTCAGCGATTTCGTTGGCCAAATTACCAGATAGCATTTTGGCCCAATTAAAGGTATAACCCTCGGCTACCTCGTTCATGATGGCCACCCACCCAACTGAGAAATGTGTAGGGTTATTATTCCCAAATAGGTGATAGAGAATCATGGTTACATACAACATATGAGCATCTAAAGACATCATGGCATACACACCATGAGCATTGGCTTTGAATTTTTCCGAATGTCCCCACTAGGACTTGACTATATCATGACCATTTAATATGTATTGGGTGCATTAATTTCTCTCAAAATCTAGAATAAATGTGGCATTGTAAGTGTATTTAGGGGTAGGGGAAATTTTGTATATTACTTGTAGGTGTTCTGGTTGGAAAGAGCCGATGGTGACCTGTTGGTGGTTGATGATGCTCCTGGTTTGGATGTCCACATGTTCCAAAGAATAGTTTATCATATCGTTGTAGGGTATGATTCTTGGTCGTGCAACAATATTATGTTGTTCTGAATGCACTACATGTCTAAGCTTAGTTGTAAAGGACTCTTCGTCTTCTTCGGCAGAGTCGTCTCGACAGTTGATGATCTCCTGCTCCAAGACATCAAAAACTTGATTCCATGTTTTAATGGCGTCCACAACTCATAGAGTTGTATCGGATAGAACATCTGCATTTGGATTTGAATCATCACCCGATGCATCAAGCTTCTTTTCATATTTTCGTGGCGCCATAATTATCGAGGAAACATAATTAGTCTACCTGTGACAAGAGAAGTCTGTAAGCTCTCCATTGAATAGAAAACTACCAACTGCAAATGGTAAAAATGATTTTCAAATTCGAAGTGCTTTATTCAAAAAGTCTATCGATATTCATATATCTCTACTGGCGAAGAATTTATTAAAGTTAATGGAATTCATTACCTGGCGATTCACAATATTTATTTTAAATCATTAACCTTAATCAATCATAAATGTCATTAATACTTTGACGGTTCGAGTTTGAAAATTTTGGATGTGATAGGGTGGAAATCTCCCGAAGTCTGAATTCGCGGAGGAGTTAATCTCTGAGTAATCACTTTTATGTATTAATTAATCATGTTTAAAACGTTGTATTAACTTTAAGTATCTCGAAAGTTTAGAATTCAGAAGCTTTGAATATGGCGCAAGGGAAATTTTCCGAAGTACGAAACTACGAAGTGATTAATTAACATTTAATCATGACTAATTAAAGTCGTTAATCGTTTTATTAATTCCTTGAAAATCCTTTTTACATTTTGTAATCACTTTACTTTGACGCTTTGATAATCCAGGGATTGTGAAATAAAAAACTCTCGAAGAGCAATCTCTCGGAGTGACGTGGAAGGGATGGTGTCATTCTGATGATGTGTCAAGAAAAGAGAGGTGCCATGTGTCACTTGAAAACATGTGAATCATCCGACGTAAACGTCAAAAATAAGTGCCATGTGTCAACCCAAGAAAATATTTTTAAAGGACATGTGTCCTACGACGTGTCCATAATTCCTTTATGAATTATCGCGAGTGACTATCTTCGGGACTTCAGAATTTTAGGGTTTTTGTTGTTTAGAGCTGTTGGATCATCCAAAGCGTAGAGCTCTGGAACGACCATTGGAGACTTTCTTTTTAAAACTTAGGCAACTTCAAAACATTGGAAGTCATTAGGACCGTTCAATCAAATTAGAATTACTCATTGACAATAGATTAACAACCAATGGATTTATTTTAATTTTAAAAGGCCACTTTCTAGGTTATTTGCTTTTTTGAGTAAAATTTATTTTTAAGAGGTAAAATATATAAAACTCAAAAGCTCAAAATTATGTGTGTTCTAACATAATTAATGGCCAAATCATGCCAATTATTGTTGATCAAATGTGAGGGCTCTATCATTAGAGCTCTCATCTTGATCACCACCCAAATCAATATCCCTTGCATGAACGAACTCACACAAATGTGTCTTTGTGCATCTTGTGGGGCTTGTCTACCTAATAAAACTTAAATTAACCCATTAAACTACAATATAATTTTTTATTTAAATCACAATATAAATATTCAATTTTTTTAATTAAATTATAATAAAAATATTTTTAAAAAATAAAAAATTTATAATTTAAAAATTAAAAATTATATTGAATATTTAAAATTAATTTAAACTTAATTTTCATTTAAGTTGTTTATGAAAAATGAATCCTATTTTCATGTAAAAAGTGCCCAATTTTTTTTGTTTAATAAATTAAAAGATATTGTTTTTTTTAGTTTTTTAATATTTAAAGCATCTCGTATCTCTCACTTTTACTCTACATGTACATTTTGGAATGAAATTACTAGTGAAATTAAGTACTATGATTCAGACTAGTATTTAAATATTATGCTAAAAAGTGTGGCGCTTGAAATTGCAACAAGATCCCTACTTTAGATGGCTTTGATAATATTAACATTGAAAGTAGAAAGTGTGATGCAAAGTATTACTTGATGAGAAATGACACTAGGAAGAAAATAAACCTTTATTTTGAATTTTTAAATCTATACGAGGAAAATCAAACACAAAAGGATTGTTCTTTGAAGTTTTTAATCATTCTTAAGACAATGAAACTTGGTGTAAATATATTTATTGTTTGGAAAGTGAGGTTGTTTAGGGGTTTGAAATGGTATCATGTTTAATCTTTTAAATAATATTATGATTAATTTTTTAATTAAATATGATTATTTTTTTTATTAAAAATGAAAAAGATTTTAATTTAAATAGAAATACAATGAAACTTGGTGCAATTATATTTATTGTTTGGAAAGAAGTGATGTTGTTTAGGGTTTGAAATGGTATCATGTTTAATTTTTTAAATAATATTATGATTAATTTTTTTTATTAAAAATGGAAAAGATTTTAATTTAAATAAAAATGATGTATTTTTTTCTAAAAGAAAAATATTATAATTTTATTTATAAAAAACATAATTATATTTGACAAAGAATTTAAAGCATTAAAAAATAAGATTGATAATAGTGTCTTTACAATAGAAAACTAACCACGGTATCAAGATGATATTCACCTTTTACCCTAAAAAATTGTTTGCTCCCATAATTACATCTCTTTTTTATTGGCGAAAAAGTATCAGCTATCAATCGTTGTATATTTCAACCATAATCCATGAGATAAACTCAAGAAAGAAAAACACATAATTGAAGTAACATCATGTAAATTTATAGCGAAGGTTCATGCATGT
>SNQJ01S0103368.1:21115-45040 GCA_010110895.2 Picea sitchensis
TATTAAATTAGGTATATATTATCATTCACCCAACCCACAATTATTACAAGTTATCACCATGTTACATTGTAAGAACACTTCACTTTTCTTGGTGTAACATGCGTATATATTTTTAACTTTTCATTAAAAAAAAATATACAACTCATACTCATATTCATCTAAGAACATCTCATTTATCTTGATGCAAAACAATGCCTCACTTCCCTTAATACAATGTTAAAAATGAATTTATATATTTTTTTAATAAAAAAAAAAACAAATGTAAAACTTTTAGTTACACCTATCTAAACTATATGAACATCTCATAATATTCATTCTACACCTCTATGCATTATGCACGCATAAATCATGATTAAGTTTTTCATATATATATAACATTCTATAACCATATAAAATACTTTTCAAATTTAATTAAATTAATGTATAAAAAATCTCTTTTACCTCGTGAAATGGGCTTTCCAATCACAATACAACCCACACATACTCGTTAAAGTATTTAAGAATATTTGAAATTGTGATGTAAACATGTCAACAAAGAAAGCTAACTCTCCAATGTCCAATCATAATATCAAAAATCTCCAAACACACATTGAAGCATAAGAATCTATAAAATTATGATCATAAACATCCCAACAAACAAGCCTACTTTCCAATAACCATTCATATACATTCTACAATAACTACCATTTCCATTTACAAAACCTTTGTTTTACCTATGTCTTTGTAAAAGCCCAACCCTACCATTTCCATTTACAAAATCTTTATTTTACCTATGTCTTTGTAAAAGCCTAACCCTACCATTACCATTACCATTTCCATTTACAAAGCCTAACCCTATCATTACCATTTCCATTTACAAAACCTTTGTTTTGCCTATATATTTGTAAAAGTCCAACCTAACAAAAAGCCCCTTACTACTTTACAACAAAGAGCCCCTTACTACTTTACATGATGCACCTTTTAATCGATGTCCCACTTTTATCACCATTAAAAGTTGATTCTATCATCTATCTCTTTACAAAATTCCTTTTCAAACATGCCTAAAGGACCCAATCCTTTTGTCACTTAAGAGTGAAAAAGCTGTAATAATAATCGAATCAAATACACTTAAGTTTCGTATGGGTGATCCATCTAAAAGACTAACTTCAGTTCCATTGATCACATCTACACCATCATAACACCCCAAAACTTGTCATTAAATGCATTTTAACAATCAAGCATGGAAGCTAAAAATACCTCTAAAATGTTGTGAAACTTGATGTGGGTCCTTCAAAGTAGTCAAATGCTTTAGAAAGGTGGCATCTCAAGTTTTTGTGTCTCGCGTCTAAATGGATATTTTTTATTTTCATGTTTGTTATTTTGTTCTAAATTTTATAAAGTTTTATATTTCTCTTATCCATTAAATTTTAAAATAAATTCATATTAAATTTTAAAATAAATTCATTTTAAATTAAAATGAATTTATTTTAATTTTTTTATAAATATTTATATAATATTTTTTTAATAATAACTCTCTTTCTTTCTATATATATATATTGCATTGTGTAGATGAGATGTATATGTAAATATATACTTAGATTAAACTGAAAAATATTGAAATTTAATTTTTTTTAAGCATATTATAAAAATTATATTACTTTAGCAGAGTTACATATATACAAAACTCTTTGTTGTTGATTGTCATTAGGGAAATCAAACTAGCAACAAAGGAAAAGTCTTTATTTCCATATAGTATTTCGAAGATTTTTGAAAAAAGTCTTTAAAACTAGAAAAACAATATAATAAAAGAGTTGGAGGGAGGTCACTCTATTACTATATTTTCATGTGTTATTCATGCAAAATTCAGAAGGAGATACCTTCTGAAACATAGATGACGGAGCTAGAGGAGCAGCAGTCAGATCTTGAAGTGGCTCATGAGTAGACTGGATCGTGCTCTTTGGAGCTAAAGTAGTCATAACTGTGCTAGTGGACGGAAGGCGGGAGAGATCCTCCCTAAGAAGTAGGTGTAGGCCATCAAGTTGAAGTTGAATGGTGTTCTAAGCATCTTCCCTTGTTTGCAACATTTGACCCAAGAGGGTATTAATGTGCTAGTACAACTCCATGGTTTTCCAATATTTTGTCTCCCAAGAACGAGTGTTGTCGATGTCGGGAACCCAATTGATGGTGGCTTCTGCCACCCCTTGGTTAGTGTTCATGATTCTCTTTAGTTGAATCTCCCCTTTGACATCGTCCAAATGATCCCGAAAGTGAGGCGGGGTGGAAGCATAGAATTTGGCGGTTGCTTCACGAGCATCATGTTGTACCCTGGAAACTAGTGGCTCGTTATCGATCAGGCAGACTAATGTCTCATCTGGATTCCCAACTCCATGAAAATAACCCCTTGGATACCCGCGACATGGAGCCATCGTGGCCCTGACGTTTTGTCTAGGAGATGGACAGGAAAACCGAATGAAAGGATATACATCTACCCCCTGATAATGTTGATGAGCCAAGTGGTATCTTGCTAATGTTGTTTTGTAGATGTGGTCTCTGCTCTGCCTTCAAAAGAAATCTTTGTTTCCACAGAGAGCATCTAAACCTGATTTTTGTATAGGCTTTCCCATTATACTTTGCTTAGGAAGATGAAGGACTAAGGTTGGACTACAATGGATTAATGGAATTAGCATCTTTGAGGTGGTGTATAGGATGGTGTAAGGTACCAGATCTATTATATTTGCAGAATAGATAAATAATACAGAGAATAACAATGAGATGGAAATAGAGTACTGAAATATTGCGGAGATAACAACGAAACAACAAATTATATGGAACCACAACACCAGAATTATACCTTTATTGATAGGAAACAATGTTCACTTGCCTCTTCGAGGGGGAAACCTCCAGCAGAGCAGAGCTCTATTACAATAATTTTCCAAGACAAAACTTCTCATACCCTCTACTCTTATTTATACTAAATCTATCTATCCCAAAGAAAAATCTAGAGGAAGATCCTTCTAGAAGAAGAAGCTTCTATTAGGTCTTCTTACAATTGACTTATTCCTCCTTATTTCTAGGCCTTATTAATATTGACCTTTATTACATGGAAATATATTATTCTACCCACTTGAGGGGTTAGGTAGGTTAAGTCCCTAACATTCCCTCCCCCTTAAAATCTTCCTTGTCATCAAGGCTTGAGATGAGGAAGTTGTTGCAGAATGCTAGCTGGCTCCCGAGTGGCATCGGTTGGAGTTGTATGTTTCCACTGAAATAACACTTCCTTGATGGTGTGCTGACGAAGACGATGCTCACGCTGGTCCAAAACTGCTTGTGGCTGCAACCAGATGGATCCTTCTTCATCCAAATTGGGAAGGTTGGTTTGAGTTTGGCACTTAGTTCCAATCACCTTCTTTAATAAGGAGACATGAAAAATAGGATGGATCTTGGAAGAACTAGGCAAAGCTAATTGATAGCCCACCTGTCCCACGTGCTTGAGAATTGTATAAGGACCATAAAATTTGGGCACTAGTTTCTGACAATGTTTATCCTTGAGTGAAGTTTGTTTATAATGTTGCATATGAAGAAATACCTGGTTTTCTTCAACAAATTGACGTTCTGAGGGACCTTGATTGGCTTGTTTCTTCATGCGATTCTGATCCACAACCAAATTCACTTTGAGGGTATGGAGAATAGCCTCTCGAATTGTAAGCATTTGGTCAACCACCTAAACCTTTGAGACACTTGGCATGTAGGAGAGAACAAAAGGTGGCTTTTGTCCATACACTTCTTCAAAAGGAGTCATGTGAGTAGTTGTATGGTAACCACCATTCAACTAATGGTAACCATTGAGCCCATTGATTTTTCCTTTCAGATGAAAAAAACCTCTAAGTCTCCAAACACTTGTTGAAAACTTCAGTTTGAACATCAGTTTGGGAATGATAGGCAGTGCTAAGATGCAATTGGGTGCCTTGTAGCTTGAACAGTTCTTGCCAAAAAAAATTGGTGAAATTGGGGTCTCAATCAAAAACAATAGAATGAGGCATGCCATGAAGCTTGAAGACATGATCCATGAAAAGTTTATCTATAGTGGATGTCGTAAATGGATGTTGAAGAGAACAGAAATGAGCATACTTGGAAAGACAAATCAATTACCACTATGATGACTGACTTATTTCCTGATTTAGGTAATCCCACAATGAAATCCATAGAAATGTCCATCCAAATAGTTGGTGGAGTTGGAAGCGGGATGAGTGTGCAAGGGGATTTGATTGTTTCTCCCTTGTCACATTAACAAACATCACATTCTACCACAAAATTGTGAACATCCTTTTTCATACCATCCCAGAAAAAAGAACGCTTGAGCCTATCATAGGTTTTGGTAAACCCTGAGTGTCAAGATGTGGGAGTAACATGAAGCTCAAAGAGCACCGTGGATTTAATTTGTGACTATTTACTTAAATGCAAACGACCTTTGTAGAAAATATCATCATTGTGGCAAGCAGGGATGATTTTAAGGATGGAAACTTATTTTGAAATTTAGAAACTTTGGCGAATCTTACTAATCCTTCATATGCCAACTATAAATGTTCGGCGATATTTTTGTAAAAATATTCAAATTTCTAAGGATTTTATATAGTTTGTATAAACTTTTTGCGATTTTTAGGGTAAAATACTTTTATCCTATATAATTTGGGTGAATCATTTTTAGAATGGTGAATATTGTTTTGGGAAAAACCATGGAAAATTAACCCATGAGCGAAATTTAGCCCCTAAAATAATCCCTGGTGGAAAGAGTACCTTGGGGACACTGGAGAATTGTCTTGCAACTATTGGATCAGATGTGAAATTTTAGGATCTTGTAGCCATTTATGGCGAACAGCTTGGAGCCAATTTGGGACAATGAAGGATCGGGAGAAAGGGACCCTTCATCTTCATATTTTCGAGAAAAAGCTTCAACAACCGCATTTTACTTTCCTTTCTGGTAAATGATCTCATAATCATATCCAAATAACTTAGTTACCCATTTTTGTTTCTCTAGAGAGGAAGGTCGTTGCTCTAGAAAATACTTGAGGCTTTGATGATCTGTCTTAATTTGGAAGCATTGTCCCAAGAGATAAGGGAACCAAAGATCTACTGCATGTAAAATATCCAACATTTCCTTTTCATATATTGATTGGCCCAAATGGTAGTCTAATAATTGTTTGATGGTCAAGGCCAAAGGTCTTCCCTCTTGCATAAGGATTGCTCCAAGTCCTCGCCCGGAAGCATCACATTCTAGGACAAAGGACTTTGTGAAATCAGGAAGGGCCAAGACCAGAGTAGTGCACATAGCTGCCTTCAATTCTTGAAAGGCCTGATCAGCTATAGGAGTCCAAGTGAAAGAATTATTTTTAAGTAGAGCAATGATATGTGCCACAATATTTCCATAATTTTGAAAAACCTTGCGATAATAACATGTAAAACCTAGAAAACCATGCAATATTTTGATAGTCTTGGGTCGATGCCAATCCTGCATGGCTTCAATCTTCTTAGGATCCACCTAGACACCAGCCTTGCCAACAATATGACCCAAGTACTCAACTTTCGAGGTGCCAATGGCCCATTTAGAGTGTTTGAGGAAAGGTTGTTGCTGAGAGTGTAGATGAAGAACTTGATCCACATGGGCAATATAGGATTACCAAGTTTTACTATAGATGATAATATCATCAAAGAAAACTAAGACAAAATGACGAAGAAAAGGATGAAAGACATGATTCATGAGGCTTTGGAAGGTGGAGGGGGCATTACACAGGCCAAATGGCATGACCAATAACTCATAGTGACCCTCATGAGTTTGAAAAGAAGTCTTGGGGATGTCAGTGTCTTGCATACGAATATGGTGCTAGCCAGAATGTAGATCAAGTTTGGTGAAATACTGAGCACCACTCAACTCATCCAAGAGATCATCAATGACAGGAATGGGAAACTTGTCCTTGATGGTTAGTTTATTGAGAGAACAAAAGTTAGGACACATGTGCCAAGTACCTTCTTTCTTAAGTACCATGACCACAGGAGAAGAATAAGGGCTGGTACTCGGGTGGATAACACCCTCTTGGAGAAATTCCTACATGATTTTCTCAATTTCATTATTTTGGGAAAAGGGATGATGATAAGGGTGAACATTGGGAGGAAGAATGCCAGGAACAAGGAGTATGGAATGATCATGAACACCATGAGAAGGTGGAAGTCCCCTAGGAGTGGAAAAAACAACTTGGTGTTTGGAGAGAATAGCTTGGAGGTCAGGATGCACAGAGGCTGTCTCAACCGCATAAATAGAATGGAGTTGAGAAATAATACCAGAGTATCCTTTCTTGAGGAGTTTTTCCATGCGATGGGAACTTATGATCTCAACCATTCTCAAGAGAACTAGTTGTGAGACCTTGGAAGTGATACCTTTGTCCCTCCTGTTGGAATTGCATGGTTAATTCCTTAAAATCCATAAGAATGGGACCCAAAGTGCAGAACCATTCAACACCACTATTTTTTTTTTACTCTTGCAGAGTTATACTCCGATCTAAAGAATATTGCAGTGACAAAATGCCCAAATTCTTAACAGGAAGAAATGTGTAGTAATTTCGCAACCCGAATGTAGGAGGCACAATTGCAAGGCAATAGATCTTGTTTGTTCTATTTTTGTTTCCATCCCAAGGGTTAGGGTATTCAAGGGTTCTACAGTCAAGGGTTTTTCATGTGCTATAGCTCTCTGATATATGTGCGAGGCCCAATAGTAGCACTCAACCCAATATCTCAAGGCACCAACTAAGGAAGTTAGACTGCACCTTTAGCCGTACTACCCGACTAACCAGGTACTAGAGAGTATCTTCTCGAGTTTTGTTCTTGGTGGAACTATAGCAGTCAGGTTTCAGATCAATTTATCTATGGAGGGCTTCAGGAGATCTAGGTTGATCTGTATACAAGTGTTGTCTGATGTGCTACCACTCAAAGGGGTACCAACATAGGTTACAAGGGTGGCCAAGTGTTGTCTGATGTGCGCTTAAGTACCACTTGTATTTCCTGCGTGTATGAATCCCCAACCACGGGTTTATGCGCATAACGACAAATCTCTGTAGATTTAAGACGTCGGAAAACATCTCTACCTTGAAAAAAAAATAACCCACAATTTCCTGCCGAGGAAAGTTCTCTGATACCACTTGTAAGGTACCGGATCTATTATATTAGTAAGATAGAGAAATAATGCAGAGAATAAGACTAAGATAGCAGTAAAGTACTGAAATATTGCAGAGATAACAACGAAACAACAAATTATATGGAACCACAACACCAAAATTATACCTTTATTGATAGGAAACAATGTTCACTTGCCTCTTCGAGGGGGCAACCTCCAGCAGAGTAGAGCTCTATTACAATAATTTTCCAAGACAAAACTTCTCATAGCCTCTACTCTTATGTATACTAAATCTATCTATCCCAAAGAACAATCTAGAGGAAGATCCTTCTAGAAGTGAAATCTTCTATTAGGTCTTCTTACAATTGACTTATTCCTCCTTATTGTCAGGCCTTATTAATATTGGCCTTTATTACATGGAAATATATTATTCTACCAACTTGAGGGGTTAGGTAGGTTAGGTCCCTAACAGATGGCTTCCAAATCCAACATGCGTGAGGACTTTTGATGCATGTAATACCCCATGCATTTATGTACATCCCTCCTCGTGTTTGGAACCCCACACATCACGCACCCCAATATCATTAACTATCAATCTACCTTTGTGGACAAAGCCCTCTGGGGTTCACATCCCCGTCACCCCATCTGGGGGTCATTTAATCTTTAATGTTAAAAACACCATAGATTTATTTGTAATCTTAAGCTTGCATTTGAATTTTCTAGTATCTCTCAATTTTCTATTAATATTTGCATTATGTATCATTTTGATAATGTTTTAACAAGAAACCATTAGTGAAATATCGTTATAGAAATCCCTTTTGATGGGCCTCATTTTGCATGGCAATCTAGGCTTGGAACACACCCCTACTAGGAGGAAACACCTAAAAAACAAGTCATGCTAAGGGTTGGTGAGGCCCAAACTAGGTGTGATCCCCAAGTAATTTTGACGACTTAAATGTCCTTGAGTCATGGTTTTTCAACCACATGTTAGTCTTACAAGTTACAAACACGTTAGCAAACAAAAAAAAACAACCATTAAATATTTTATCGTCCAAAATAAAAAAATACTAAAACATACTTTGATAATTTTTTATTTTCAATATTTTAATTTATTAAAACTTTTCTTCCATTAAATTAAATTCTCACTAAATAAAAAAATATTTATGTAAGTATTAGTTTTTTAAAGTGTCCTTGACTTTCCATTTAATGGAAGTCTCACCAAATGAAAAACCATTAATTTTTTTCTTAAATTATTCATCTAAGTATTAGTTTCTTCTATTAATTATTTTCTAAGTATCAATGACTTTCCAAACAAGAAGTCATATAATAATTATGATCTATTTTTTTCATAATTTTCATTGTCTTTTTATAATAAATTTTAATTAAAAATCATTAATATAAAAATTTAATACACTTTTATACATAATGTTAAGAACTTTATTTGTTAAATTTTCAATAAACTATGATTTTTATTTATAAATATCTTTGTTTCATCATTTCCAGTATATCTAAAAATATTTTAAAATTCATTAATATAAAGATTTACTATACTTTTATTCATAATCGTAAGAACTTTATTTGTTGAATTTTCAATAAACTGTGAATTTTTTTTGTTTGTAAATGCCTTGTTTCATCATTTCTACTATTTCTAAAAACAGTTTGTATTATTTTTTAGGATTTAGTTACATTTTTAAATAACGAAAAATAAGTAAATAAATAATATTTGTTTTTTTAAATATTGTTAATTTTTTTAATAAAATTTTATTCTCATATATCGTGAAGTATAAATGAAATGCATTATATTTTGTTTTGTAATTTTTTTTAAATAAAAATTGGGGGGCTAGTAAGGGAGGGGTTATTATAATCTCCAAATGAAAAAACAATATTTGTATTTGTTTCGGGTTTGGGTATATCCACTAATAATCAAGTTGAAGTCTATATCTTTTTGCAAGACATGAGAATTGCCACTTCTCTTCACATTCAAAACTTAATTGTGGTGGGGGACTCCAAAAATGTCTTTAGATATATGGTGTTGAACACCATTCCTAAGGATTCCCTCTTGGAGTTGGTGATAGAAAGGATAAAAAATGCCACAAAATCATTCTCCAAATTTCAATTTTTCCATGTGTTGAGGGATAACAATTCTATAGCAGACCATGCATCCCCCCGATATGACTCCCTTATCAATACTACATTGTCAAAGGGGGGGGAGGGGACCTAAACTAGGTGAGTTTGTTGGTGCGACCGTGGCTAGGGTTTACAATAGCCACAGGCCACATCATACCTTTTATTTCTCCTCTCAATTGACTTTATTGCGTGCCTGTTCATCACTCCCGACTCGCCTTTGTTCATGCATCTGTGTCAAATGGCATATGGTTCGGGTATTGTTTGGAGTTTTGAAGGAAGCTCGGGTTGTTGTCTTTACTAAAGTTATTTGGTTGTCTTTATTTTGGTCTCTATGGGTTTCCTTGGACCTAGATGCTATGGATCTAATGAATTTTTTGTTGATGCATGATATTTGAAGGCGAATCTGAGTTTATGTTTGATTTTTCAGTTGGCGATCTTTGCTCATGGGAAGAGTTTTGTCTTCATTTGTGAGCGATATGATCATTTCTGGATCCGATCCAATTGTCTTCTATGCTTTTTTGTTGTGCTCTCGGAGGTTGTTTCTACTCATAGCCTTTTTTCGTGTGCGGGGGTTTTCAGATGCCTCTTTGGGGTTGGATCTAGCCAATCCATTCCTACTAGATCATTCAAAGCCTAATGCAATGTGAGGGTTTCCCCTGGGGCCTTGGTGGCTTGGGGATATCTACGCTCCTCGTGGGTTCTTGTTGAGATTCAACAAGACGATCCTAGTGAAAATTATGCACCTACACTAGGATGGAGCCTCGGGATATTTTTAGGTGGAATTCTATTTTTAGATGATGAGCAAATTCTATTTAAAGATGATGTCTATTTATAGATGGTGAGGGAATTCTATTTATAGATGTATGTCGAATATTATTATCCCTTAATAATAGTTGGACAATAAATATTAATCTATTCTCAATGAGCACTTGGAAATAGTTAAATTAAGTGGCAAATCAGTTAGCTATAGGAAATTTGAGTTCAAAGGTTGATTGGTGGGACATGCAAGTCGAATTAGTTGTAATTGAGTGATTCAAAGTTGTAATAGAGTTGTAATTATGATTCAAAGTTGCATTAGAGTTATATGTGTAGTTATGTGAGTCGTGAAGTAGTTTTGAATGGTTATGAGTTAAGCTCATTTAAAATAGTTGTAACTGAACTACATCTAGAGTACGGTGAATTAATTATTAATTAATTCACACCTCTCTCACATGCAACTCAATGACACCAATAATACAACTACATGGGCGGTCATACCTAGGGAGACCCAGCTGAGATATTAGGTGACAGATAGTTTGACTATCACAGATTAGTGAGTGCACTCATGCAACCACACACACATTGGATGTGCCTATAAGGAATGCACATCCTAGGCAAGAGGGATTCAATTGATTTCCATCGCCAGAGTTTGTGTAGAGGAGGCAGGATGTCTGGAGGTAGTAATTTGGCACATGCATTTGCCAATTTTGTATGACAAGCGGTGAGACGATTGTATATTGTATCAAGATTCTTGATTATATTTTGTATGATATTGTTTCATGAATCATGACATATACATACTATATGATAGTGGAGTTTTAGCTTTATAAGCTCTCAGAAAAACACCAGGCTATATGTGATGAACCTTTCTTGATATTAATGCAATTACATTGTGCTTCTTTAAATTCCGCAGAATTTTAGTAGAAGCGATTATGTATTTAACAAATGGCAGAAATTGTTAGATCTGGGCACAATCTAGGCAATACATAACTTGTATTAAAATTTCTACATGGTATTAGATTATAGAAGATTGCAAAAGTTGAGTTTATGATTGGATAGAATTTGAATTTGCAAAAAGACTTTTTTCTTGGTGTTACAGTTGATTCAAGATTGAAATTGATTTCAATGGCTTGAGGTTAGAGTATGCAATCGAGTTCAGCTCAAACTATATTGCTTGGAAGGACAAGATGGAAGAAATACTTGAAGACAATGGCTTGAAGGAATTCATTGACAAGATGTTCTGTTGGGGATTCGCATCGCTGGTAAATCTGATGCTGGCAAAGAAAGTGGCAAGGTAAGGAGGATCCTATTGAGGGAGAGGTAACATACCACATTGTTCAACCTTCATGGGAAATCCACCATATGAAATGGGAAGGCTTTGATGGATCTATTCCAAACAACACACTATAGGAAATTACGCCAAAGATAAACTTAGGAAGATCAAAATGGAGAAGGGAAACTCCATTCCAAGATATCTCACTTCTAATTTTGTCCAATGTTGGGATGAGATGGGGAGTGTGGGAACAATAGTAATTGATGATTATTTGGTTAGCTTGGCTCTCATAGGACTTCCTAAGAATTGGCATAGTTATCAAGACTCAATAATGGAAGGGAAAAATTGCCACATTGGGAACTAGGCATGGTCCAATTCCAAGGCAGAGGAGTTCAAAGTGAACATCTATATGTCTCTTCATCAAACATGATGATGAAGAGGATTGTTCTTTACGCTAAGGAAAGGAAAAGGAAGGGGAATAAATTCCATTCAAAATTGGAGTCTAAAGGAAAGAAGTTGGAATTGTCCAAAGTGAAGTGTTTCACAATACTTAACATGTGGGTGACTACAACACTTGTCCTAAGAAGAAGAATAACAAGAAGCTGTTTCGAGCTACGTTTTAGTGAGGCCCTTGCTCACAATTTGAACTTGACTTCTCCTTTATCACATGCATGAATCAAGTGCATTGGGATCGGTGTGGTATTTGATAGTGGCGCTTCCTTCCACATTGATGGGAGATAAGGAGATTTTTCAAGGATTTGGAGGAGAAAGATTTCAAAATGCATATAGAGATGGGCAACGATGGAATGTAATATAGTAATTGGAATTGATAATATTACCTTTCAGAGGGAGTCATGTAAACTATTTCAATTGAAATATGTTATGTATGTTCCAAGTTCCAATAAAACTTGGTCTCAGCCACAATGTTGGAGGACAGATTCCATCCTATGGTTGTGCTTCCATGATGGGAAAGGTAGAAAAAGTGGTGAGTAGGGGATGAGGGTAGAATTATATAATGTATGCATTAAATATCTTCATCATGGAGCCTTGAAAATCCTGCAACAAATCACCGGACTTCCAATGGAACACTTGATCATTTATAGATGAGTGCGGCAAGGCAACCATTGGGGAAGTATGTAAATTCCATCTTTCATGAAAAGGAGAATCGTACTTCGTTGATCCTGGAGAGAATTCACATAGGCTGGTGTGGACCATTCTCGGTTGTTTCATCAACAAAAATAACATAGTTATTATGTTATTTTGTTGATGATTTTTCGAATGTTGATCTTCTTCATGCAGAAAAGGGATCAAACATTCTCAAAGTTTTGTGAGTTTAAAGCATTGGTGGAGAAAGAGTCGAGGAATCAAGTGATGGCTCTAAGAACTTATAATGGTGGAGAATACATATCTAATGAATTCAAAGACTTCAACAGTAGAGAAGGAATTAGAAGAGAACTCATATTTCATAACCAATACAACAAAATGGGTCAGCAGAGTTATCAGAACGATCATGGTGCAGCACAGATGTTGCATGATCGTGGCCTACCAATGCATTTGTGGTGGAAGCATGGGGCAACAATGGGGTTTATGTGAAAAAATCATTGTCCTCATAGAGTACTCCTATATGAGTACACCGAAGAAGCCACTAGTAAGAAACCAGATTTTTCTCACTTTAAGATTTTTGGCCCATCTGTTTATGTGCACGTGACCAAGAACACCAGGAAGAAAATGGAGTCAACTGCTGAAGTTGGGATATTTGTGGGTACTGCAACACCCCATAATTATCGGTGTGGCATTTTCCAACACCAATAAATGGTTTTTATGATATAGATATAAAATTCGATGAGGGAAATCCATGCGGTTGTCACTTTAGAGGGAGCTAGACTTGCAGATGAGGAGGAACTGCTAATTCCCAAAGATGAGTCTCAAGATGTGGATCAGCCACATGGTGAGGAGGTTCATGGAGTGGGAGGAAGCCACCATGCAGACATCCATCGTAGTCGGTGGAAGCTTATCTACCTTATGCTGATAGATTGAGACTAGATGTCACACAGAATGTAGGAGCCCCTAATTCACGCGACACGTATGATTACTCTTTTGGATCGATTTAATGGATGGTACATAATTTCATAATAAAATTTATTGTGATTGAACCATCTTCTTTTTAGGAAGTAGTGCAGGATCCCACTCTGGTTGATGCAATGGTGGAGGAGCAGACTCCATTGTAAAAAAATAGTTCATGTGAAATTGTCCCAAGACCGGTTGACAAATCAGTGTTAGGTTCGAGTTGGATATACAAGGGTAAGATTTTAACTGTTGTTCTTTATGTTGATGATTTAATACTAACTGGTGATGAGAAGATGATACACTCATCCAAGGAGGACCTTGCAAGGAGTTCGAGATGAAGGATATGGGCCTCCTTCATCATTTCATTGGATTGGAAATATGGAAGTGAGATGGTGAACTTTGTGTTCAAGGAAAGTATGCAAGGGAGATAATGGGTAAGTTTTACATGGAGGGATGAAACCCATGGATACTCTTCCAGGAAACTAGAGGAAATAGGATGCTACTTATGGAGAGGTAGTGGATTCTACTTTCTATCGATAGTTAGTGTGTTCTCTAATGTATCTAGTGAACTCGAGACCAGACATTTTCTATGCAATAACCAACCCATTCAAGCGATGGTTAAGCCTACCGTCTCTTTGAAGGCGGGTAAGTGTCCTCGAGACACCGAAAAGCAACATCCTAGTATGTATTATGGTATGAGAGATGGACAGCTGGTTTCATGGCTTCATTAGATGTAGATTGGCTGCATCCCAAGGGACAGTAAAGAGCAACATCGTGGGGACATTTAGTATCGCATCTATAGTTGTTTCTTGGTACAACAGGAAACAAATATACATGGAACTTAGTTCATCGGAAGCAGAATACATGGAAGCTGAAATAAGCCGAGCAAGAGGCTATATGGATGAGAAGATCTTGGTTGGTTTATTTGATTCTCACGATCCTGAGATAGTGATTCATTGTGATAATTAGAGATGCATTAAAATCTCGATTAATCACGTGTTTCATGATATATCTAAGAATATAGATATCCAATATAATCATATCAGAGATTGTGTATAGCAGAAGATCATGTTTCTTCAAAGACATTCCTACAGAAGATCATGATGTAGACATTTTGACAAAGGCACTCACTAGGAGAAATTTGGAATACCATAGAGACAGGATCGAGGTGAAGGATAACTCTTCTGTTGAGAGGGAGGTTGAGATTCAACAAGAAGATCCTAGTGAAACTCATGCACTCCACTAGGATGGAGCCTTAGTCTATTTTTAGGTGAAGTCTATTTTAGATGATGATAAAATTTATTTATATTGATTCATTTATGATGGTGATGTAATTTATTTATAGTTGTATGTTGACTATTATTATCCTTTAATAATAGTTGAATAACAACATTAATCTATTCTCACGGGTCTTGGAAATAGTTAACCATGGAAACTGCCAGTTTAGAAATTTATTCACAAAGGTTGATTGGTGGGACATGGAAGTCAATTAGTTGTAACCGAGTGATTCAAGTTGTAACAAAGTTATGTGTAGTTATGTGAGTTGTAAAGTAGTTTAACTGATAAGGAGTTTAGGCCTGTACTAGTTTTGAATCAATCCATTACTAGTGAGAGATCATCAATGAATTAATTATACAATTAATTCACAATCAATAATCTCACATGCAATTGAAGATTTTCCACCTGTTAACTACATGTATGTTAGATCCATGGAGACCTAGTTGATATAACAGGTGAAATGGACATTTTGACTATCAGTTGTAACATTATCCGCTTGCACACATGCATGAAAAAACACATTGGATGTGCCCATGAGGAATGCCCAACCTAGGAAAGAGGAATTCATTCATCGCAGGGATTTCCACTAAAGCCATACTGCAGGAGTGTGTTGTCCGAGGCAGTAAATGGGCACATGCATTTGCCAATTTTTGTATGACAAAGCAGAGACACCAGCATTGCACGAGAGCCTTTTGGATTAGATTTTGTATGAGACTATTTCTACATGATCCATGATACATACATACACATATGATAGTGGGTTTTCTAGCTTTATGCTTTCATCCTCTAAAAAACATCCGTGTTATGTGTGATTGATCTCTCTTCTGATATTGCAAGTCATAACGTTTTAAATTCCACAAGAATTTTAGTAGAAGAGATTATGTACTTAACAATGTCATATAATGAAGTTAGATCAGGAGAATCCAGGAATCACATAATTTGTATTAAAATTTCACAGCCTTTAGAGTTTTGTGTAGCAGATGTTGGGGTTGTTGTTTCTTTTTCGGTGTCTTGGGTTAGAAGCTTTGAGGTCCTTTTCCTTTTTGGGCATGCAGTGTTGATTTGTTGGAGCTTGGTCAACACTTTGAGGTCCTTTGGGCAGTGTTCTAGCTTCTTTTCTTCCATGGAAGAAAGAATCCTTGTTTTTTTTGGTCCTCCGGCTCTAGATCCTGTGGGGATTATTTTTCGCTCTGGCCTGGTCCGTCTAGGTTGGGTTCACTGCTACATATTCTTGGCTGAGTATTATGGCTATTTTCTTTTGACGATTTCTCTATTTAATAGGGTCAATTGTAGAGGGACATTTTGTTTCTTATTTATTCCTCTTGGGCTGAAAGGTTTCTCACACTAAATGCATGTTCCTTCATGCATTATTCAGAATGCAATTTTTATTTATCATAATAAAAGTTACACTTTTTTCCTTCGGAAAAAAATAAAATTATATAGCGGATAGATATGCCAACCAAGATTCTTGGAAAAAAAGAAAGGGATATAGTGATCAATGAAAAACATTATACCCAATATATACCTTGAATGATGAAGGACAAGGCTGATTACAATCATTTAAACTAGCACATGGCTTGTTGTAAGGAAAATGGGTTATTTGGTAGAGAGAATAATGAGAAGCGTTGTTCCCCATATTTTCATGTGCCCACACTCTTCTCTTTGCATGATTTTGGAATGGTGAATGGTATTTCCCTTAAGCTCTATGGGATTATGGATTTATGGTTTGGTCATCTCATGTAACATCCTCAAATCTTCATGTGAGGCTTAGTTTGGTGATCTCCAACCTCCTGGTTTGGTTGGTGGTTTTGATTTCTCTCCTCCTCTATCAAATAGGTAAGTTGTCACCTTAATCTTGCTCTCTTCCTGATGGTTTGGTAGGTATTGGGATAGCCCCTTATTTCATTTAGGGGGAGCTTAATTATATGTTCTTTAATGGGGACTCTATCTTTCAAATTGAAATTTTTAGTTAATTAATGGATATAGTGGGGTTTTGGGCTACTTCCTTTCGAATTATAGTTATTGGCAACTTCAAGGCGTGATAATTCATTACAAGTCTAAATCTAATAAGAAACCTGGTTGGTTATTTGTTTCCTACTATTCATTTGGCTATAAAAGAGGTTTACCCTAGGACCTTCTTGTTTCTTTCTTAGATTCCCTTGTTTGTTCTCAGTCTGGGTAACTCTTATTAGGACAACTTTGATATAATTTCACTTTTACCCTCTAATACAAGTGACTTCGTTATTGTGATAAGGATTGATAATGAAGATTCCTCTAGAATTTCTACTTGACTTTGTGATTTGGTTTATTTCTATGTTCATATGGATTACAAAGAACTCTAGGATATTCAACAAGGTTTGCAGAGGCGTGAGGAAGAAATACAAGGAAGCATAAGCTAGATTTCAAAAGTTTCTAAGAAAATCTGTGAGCTAGATAACCATGCCACTTCCCAAATTGCAACTATAATGGGTACCTTGGTGTAATAGAAACATCAGATAAATGGGGTGGAGGCAGAATGCAATATGCTAAGGAATATGGTAGTTAGTTTGTCCAAGGGTGAGCAGTCTGGAGCCTCTAACCAAATGCAATCGGTTAATTCAAATTGTGGGAGACCAAGGGAAGAGGATATAGTTCATCATCTCCCAAAGAGTTTAGAATTGGTCAAGCAAGCCTCATATTCATTTAAGGAAGCAACAAATGAAGACGATAGCCAACATGCTTTATGTTACGCTTTAATGTATTTCAAGTTTTTTAGCCTTTTAGGTATGTTTCGTAGAATCTATACACTATGAGGTTTTTTGCACTATCATGTATTTAAAACTACTTGTGTTGTACAACTTTATGCTGGTAGTTCACACCTTTTTGGACTTTGTTGGTATTGTTTTGAGACAAACTATAATGTACTCTTACTGCAAGATTTGTTGTAGCTTTTGCTAAATATTAAATCTTCTAGTTACGATTAAAAAAATAAAAAATATATTTGTTTAAAACATATCAATATAATTGAAAAATTATAATAAAAAATTATTTATATAAAAAAAAAAAGTTAATTAAATTAATTAATAATGAAACCGATTAAAATGAAAAAAATGTTTTTAATAATAATATTTAAATATCTTTAAAATAAAGGAAGATGAACATATCTACATGTTTAGATTGGACTTTTAAGCCTTTTAATAAAGGTATTTAAATCAAATTGATTAATATATGAACCATGCTTACTCTCTTTGTTAGCTAACTGTTGATTGTTAATTTAGCGTTGAACCCTAAAGAATCCAATTTACCCTGGGACCATCCACAAAATGAAGAGACACCTTATAATTTTCCCCAAAAATATATATTTAATCATAAGCATATTCTTTGATAACTTGAGTCTTGTCACAGACTGAGTCACTTTTGTGGCTCTGGAGAAGGCACGGCTCTGGAGAAGGCACGGCTCTGGAGAATTTTCAAGCTAGGGTTTGACAGTCATGGTCTCAATAGCGGCCAATATGGTCACCAAAGGGGGAGGGAATGCAATCCCCTCATACAAGAAGGTAGTGGTGGATAGAGGGAAAGGCCCAAGAGGCAGTGGTTTCAAAGAACCTCTGACAGGTACCTCAGGATTAGGATCGGAAAAGAAACAAGAGGGAAACCAAGAAAAAAGTGATCACGTGGGGAAAGGAGCCATAGAAGCCCAGAACGACGTGCAAAAAACGATGAACCCCAGTGGAGCAAAGGGGCACAACCCGTGCAAACCTAAAACAACACTGATACCCAAGGTTATACTGGAATACCCCCAAACACAACTCTTACGGGATTAGATGAAGACACATGCACTGATCTGCAAGTTCATAGGCCTATGGTCCACAGAAAAAATGTTGTGCAACTGGATAAAATACCATTGGAAGCCAAGTGGAGAAGTGGAAATCCACCTAGGCTCGAAAGGATTCTTCACCGTGGTCTTTATGAACCTGGAGGACAGGGATAAAGTCTTTGAGGGGGGGCCATATTTCCACGCCTCAGTAGGGCTGTACATTCGTCTATGGAAGTAAAACTTCTCCCCAGAGAAATAAACCTTTAAAAATTTCCTAGTCTGGCTAAGGCTTTACTCCTTACCGCTAGACTACTGGCTTCCATCCACCTTCGAAGCCATAGGGAACAATATTGGAAAATATTTCAAGACATCGAAAGCTACTCTAAAAGGCATATATACATCCTACACAAGGATCTGCATCAAGATGGATGTTTCGGGAGCTCTCTCGAAAGCCATAATCCTGGAGTTTAGGGATGAGGAATGGATACAAACCATAGACTACGAGCATATCCATTTTCAATGTAGAATATTTCATGAACATGGACACCTAATAATAGAATTACCTCTTAACAAAAAACAAGAAGCGGGAAAAACCAAGCTACAGCAGAATGAGGATGGTTTTGTGAAGCCAAATCACAAAGCCAGAGGAAACAAGAGACAAGGCAAGGCCCCAATAGGAAGCAACCTGAAATCCAATCTTAGAACAGAAGGAAGAAACAGGACCAACCAAGGGGAATAAGGAGGGATGGAAAATATGAAAGATAAGGATGTGAAGGAACACACAACTCAGGAGAACACATAAAATCCAAGCAACAAAGGCGAATAGGGAGGTAGTACAAGTCCCAGGGGAGGAGGAAACAAATATGCCAACACACCAATGCAATAATTAGACGAAGATTTGGAGATGACTCCAAGTGAGGTAGGAACATAGGACCCATATCTCAGAGACATTATGGAAAGAGAAGGAATAGATCTACCAATTATACTAGATCAATGGAAAAGGCAGGGAGTAGACAATGTGCTAGCGGAGCAACTCGATCACATTCAATATCTCTTCCTCTTAAGGGAGGAAGAAAAATATAGTGGGATCAAGCACATGCATGTTGAGATAGGACACCTGGGAATCAAAATAGGCAATGGACAGCCACAACACTCACCCAAGTAGGCAAGGAAGAAGAAAGGCATAAAATCAAATAGTGTAGCCCTACAAGAACTAGGAGCTCTGCTGATAAATTCAAGTAATATTAAAAATATATTCCCCAACTCCCCCTCACATGTTTAAATGAATATCATAACATGGAATATAAGAGGCCTAAACAACCCAAGAAAGAAAAGAATCCTTAAAAATAGATTGAGTAAGGAACAACCTGACCTATGTTTCATTCAGGAGAGAAAATGCACTTTAGACAGAATGGAAACAATTAGTAAAAAACACTGTAGAAAGTACAAGATGTTGGTTGTCGAACGCCAATAGATGGCAGGAGGTATCCTCACCCTATGGAACCTACAATCGGTGAACCTACTTGTAGAAAAATCCATGAGAAACACACATTCTGTTAATATGCAAATCATAGGGAACACAGAGGAAATTCTACGCACTAATGTGTATGGCCCCTAGGTGATGGAGGAAAAAAAAAGAATGATCAAACTAGAGAATCTAAAGGAGCATAACTGCAACCTCCATTAGATTTTGGCAGGGGATTTCAATATCATCACTACACTCGTAGAGAAAAAAGGGGGCACCAAGAGATTGGACAAAGATGCAGAAGATTTCTCATCTTTCATTGACGCAATGAAGATCGTGGACATTAGGACCAATGACGGTCAGTTCACCTCGAACAACAAATGACTAGGTCACCACCAAATAGCTACAAGGCTAGACATATTTTTGGTGTCAAAATCAATCATCCTGCAGGGACTAACTTTGGACTGCAACATCCTCCCATGGGGGGGATCAGGTCACTGGCTAGTTCAACTGGAAGCAAATTTTCAAACCACACCGAAGAAAATACCATTTAGATTTGAGAAGTTCTGGATCGACCATCCCACATTCAAGGAGAACATCAACCAATGGTGGCGGGAGGAACTTCTAGACCGAGGGACAAGGATGTTCAAACTTTACAAAAAAATCAAATACATCAAACAAAAAATAAAGGAGTGGAACAAGGAGGTCTTTGGAAATATAAACCAGGGGAAAAAGAGCATCGAGGACAGAATGGGGAAACTAGAGGAATAGTGCATCGAAGAGGGATACATAGAGGACCAAAAAACTGAAGAGGTTAATTTGAACCAGGAATGGGAAGCAATATCCCTACAGGAAGAAACCCTGTGGTGTCAAAAGTCCAGAACAAGGTGGATAAGGGAAGGGGAGAGGAATACCAAGTTTTTTCATAGAACGACTATTGCAAGAAGATCCCACAACAAAATATTGAATATTAGGGATCAAGACGAGATTGAAAGAGAATACCACCAGGAAATTGAGAATACATTGGTCAACCATTTCCAGGGGATAGCCTAGGAACCAAACCAAGATAGATCGGAGGCCATACAAAGAATAATTCAGCACATCCCCAATTTGGTCACAGAGGAGGAAAACGTTGTCTTAAGCAAACCCATTTCCAAGGAATAAATTGACCAAGTGGTCGAGGAGATGCCTAATGGAAAGGTCCCATGCTCGGATGGGTTCACAGTGGAATTCTTCAAACCCTGTTGGGAAGTGGTTAAGCATGATATTTATGGGGTGGTAGAAGACTCTAGGATATCGATATCCTTCCGAAAAGATTTAAATTCCATAATGATCACTCTAATCCTGAAAGAAAATGAATCTATAACCCTAGATCGCTACAGGCCTATAGATTTATGCAATGTAGTTTACAAGATAATATCCAAAGTCATAGAAAATAGACTAAAGACACTACTTCCCACATTGATTTCACAGGAACATGTTGGTTTTGTGGAAGGCAGACAAATCTTGAACAATATCATCCAAGCCCATGAGATCATTCACATGTTAAAAATCCAAAGGAGAGTGGGGATGATAATCCAACTTGATCTGGTGAAGGCTTACGACAAAATAAGTTGGCACTACATGGCTAAGACTCTGGAAGCTTTTGGGTTCGACCAACACTTGATCAACTAGATAGTCGCTCTAGTTTCAATGAAAAGCTACTCGCTTCTAATCAATGGAGTGCCAACAAAACCTTTATGTCCATCCATAGGCATAAGACAAGGGGACCCACTGTCCCCCTTCCTGTTCATTCTAATGATTGAAGGGCTAAGAAGAAGTACTATAAAAAGTGCAACTACAACTGGGGAAATAAAAGGTATCAAACCTTATGAAAATTGTCCAACCTCCACACACCAACAATTTGTTGATGATACCCTATTCCATGGCACACCCATGGGAAAGGAAGCAAAGGATTTTAAAATATTTTTAGAAGACTTTGGGGAAGCCTCGAGGGAGGAAATCAAACACTCCAAATCCATGATATACTTCTTCAACACTAATCCAACAATTCAACACAACTTGGCCAACATTTTTGGGTTTGAATGCAAAATGCTCCCAATGAAATACTTGAGAATCCCCATGACAAACAGAGCCTACACCAAGGCCACGTGGGAAGATTTATCAACAAACTACAGGAGAGGGTAAAAAACTGGACATATAGATCCCTAAACCTAGATGTAAGGCTTATCCTCACCAAAACGGTTCTTCAAGCAATCCTGACATATATGATGTCAGTGTTCCCAGCCCCCAAAGGAATACTACAAAAGATAAGAGCCATCCAGTGAGACTTCCTATGGCGTGGTGCAAAACATAAAAAGAAATGGCCTTGGTGGCCTGGGATAAGGTTTTCAACCCAAAAAACAAAGGCATCATGGGGTTACAGGACCCACAGGTAACCAATGAAGCCTACGGGGAAAAGCTCTGGTGGATATGGGTAAAATACAATTCAGTATCGTGGACAAACCTATGGAAGGCCAAGTATGCCTCGAACATAAGAGACCATGAGAAAATTTGATTCATGGGTGCAAGGGAAAGATCAACTAGATGGAATCTTTCCTAGCACAACAAGCACTGGATCTAGAAACATAGCTTCTAGGAAGTCAGAAATGGTAGAACAACAAGGTTTTGGGAGGATGCATGGAAATAGGAACCCATAATGGAAAATCTAGAAAGAGAGGAGCTTCAATAGGAAATGATTGGGCAAGGAAAAACAAAAATCCATCATTACTGGAAACAAAGGGAAGGCAATGCCAGGTGGCGGATCTGAGACAAACTTAAGCCACAAAATAGAGCCCGAACCGAATCAATCACAAAAGAGGTGGAGGAGGAATTGGGAAAAAGGAAAATTGGGGTTTTGGAAGAAGAGGACCAATTGAGATGGGACAGGAAAAATGGGGGTGAATACAACTTAAAAGAAGAATGATATTACATCGTGGGTTAGGACCAAGAAAATCTGGAGCAACAGTGGAAAAAAATATGGAAAAGCCCCCAATGGCCAAAAATCAAAATGTTCAAATGGTTTGTTCTACACAACCGAATCCTAACTTGGGAGAACCTCATGAAAAGGGGTTTCATAGGGCCCTCCTACTTCCATATATGTCTATACAAGGAGGAAACAACTAACCACCTCCTTGACGAATGCAACTATACAACAGAGATATGGGACTGGGCGACATGCATCTTCCACCAATCCAATAGGATCCAGGGGAACATCAATGCAACGATAAACAACTGGAATGAGGATTATATTGAAAATGAAATGGTGAACCTCTGCTGGACTCTAACGCCGAGGATGATCATCTAGGCAATCTGGAAAGAACAGAACATGTGCATCTTCAGGAATGAAAGTATACCGATAGAGAGGATAACAGAGACAATAGTCTCTCAAATAAGAGAAATGGTGTAGAGATGCAACTGGAAGATGGAGAAAGCACAACTCATAGACCAAGAATCCCAGATCCTGGACCTTTTCCAACTGAAAATTTGGTGCAACATCCTAACAGTAGAGCACAACCCACAACTCTAGATAGGATCCTACAACTAGACTCCCCCTCCATCAAGGTTCCTCAAACTGAACTTTGAAGGGAAGGCAAAAGGCAACCCAGGAGTGGTAGGGGTAGGAGGCATGATCAGAGACAGTGGTGCCAACATCATCCGACAATATGCTAGGAGCATGGGAAACTTAATGTTGTCCCTCAACTAAGTTTTGAGGAAATCTTGGTCAGGAATGACCACTTTTTGGACTTTGACGTAGTGATCAAGGAAGGAGCTCCTAGGCAGAGTTGAGATCGCGGATCTCACTTGTTTTGTGGGATTTGTGGACCCAGCAAGGGGTTCCTAGGGTTTTTGTAAATGGTTATGGGATGTTGGCCCATGGGTTCTCCCATTTTTAGGCCTTATTGTAAAAGTATAAATAAGACTAATATTGTAAGGATGTGTAGTAGTAGAATCGAATTCTAAGTGGCTTGCAAGGCTAA
>SNQJ01S0103369.1:22124-40424 GCA_010110895.2 Picea sitchensis
AACCAAACAATCTGCAGAAACTCACTTTGCTAGCAGATCTGCACTAGTATCTCCAACATTTCCACAACAACATTGTATTCCCCGTCAAATAAAAGCAAAGCAGATCACACCCTCCCGTCGCTTATACCTTTAATTTCCCCTTTTTACCCTAAGGTTAACTTGGGGTGAAGTAAAGTAAAAGTTCAAACTGTGAAAATATGAAAAAGGGTCTTCGAGATTTTCAATGTCATGCATTCATGGCCCCACGCGCCGAACGTGAATCCCATTTCTTTCAATGGGATTTTGAATTTTCATTCTTTCTTTTTCAACTATTTCCTTTCCGCCATTGTCTCGATTCAAATTAAGTTGAAACGTGCAGCTCATGAAATCTGTTTTGAAATTTGGGCTCCAATTTCAAACAAATATGCCTTTCACTCCAAACTAACTAAATACCATTTGAGTATTGAATCTTATCATTTTTTTAAGTTTTATCCAACGATAATAACAGTGACAGCTTAATACCAATAATGGGCGCTGATTCGACGGAGTAAAATCAAATTTTCTAAAAGCAAAGCGATCAGCCCACGAGAGTAATACCTACCCCTTCATTTCAAAGAATAAGTTCACTTCTGTTCAAATGCAGAAATAGTGTTTATAAACCTACCAAGGTATTCCGGGCCCGTTTTTTCTTCGAAGTGTAGTAATGTTGCCTGAAGTAGTTGAGATTCTTCTTAACGTTGCTTGAACTAGTACCAATTAGATTTTTTTAATGAACATGTATGCCTACCACTCATTTGCAATCAACCAAATTCCGTATTAAAAGCATATTCTACATAAACATATATGTAAACGACTAATTTGAAATCAACGAAATTCAGTATTAAAAGTATAACCATGTGCATGAAAAAGGTTTTAAAAATGTTAGTTTATGTTTTATAAAAGAGTTGAATAAAATATGATAATAAATGGAGAAATTAAATGTAGACAACGAAAATAATAAGAATGGATTTTAAAATATATTAAATGTAGACAACGAAAATAATAAGAATGGATTTTAAAATATATTAAATGTAGTCAATGAAAGAAATAATAATGATTTTCAAAATATATCTTACAAAATTGAGTGATATTACCTATAAATTACTAGTTTTTATAAGCATACTATTGTTCTATGTGTATATTCTTTCATTAATAAGGGGATAGGGGATGCATTGTTTAAGGTTTATTTATAAATTGTTCGGTCTATCTACCATCATCTTGTAGTAATAGGATGATGATGAAAAGTTAAGGATCTCGCATATTTTCATTTTGTGACTAGTTAGTGTATATAAGTATATAAGGTCATTATACGATCATTGATTCATATAAATTAATCATTATTCTAATATATAATCACAAAAATACTCTATCAATTATTTGACAATACAGGTATTCCAATAGAGGACGAACCTCTTTAGTAACTACTCACACAATCAGATCAAAGATCAACACACCGATGTTTTAACGTGGTAAAACCCCTGTGGGGAAAAATCCACGGCCCCAGCCAACATGACCACTTGGAGCAATTTAATAATGCAAAAGAAAATATTATAGAGAGGTTTACAAGAGACTTTCTCACAATTGATCATCGGCAAATGACCCTCCATGCTCTTTAAGTAGATATCGTGGATCAATTAGGTGTTAAGCCACGGATCAATGTAGACGTTAAGATCAAGGAGCATATGAGTCGTCGAATCACTCTATGTCGGGAACATATCGTGACCATTGGATTTCCTAACTACAAATGCATACTAAAGAAACACACTAAGAAACATGCTTTTACCTAACGACACATCAGACCAAGTTTATCTTAACTAACTCCTAAGTGCCTAAATATCCTAACATCCCCCCTTAAGAACAACTTGGGATATGATTGAAGGATTTACAGAAGTGACACAATAGGAAAAGGAAGGAGGCATTAGAGTTTATCCCCCCCTAATGACAACTTAATGAACTCCTAACATAGATCGGATTTTGGAAAACTTTGCTTCTGTAAGAGACTTTGTGAAAATGTCTTCAACTTGATCTTATATGGCGCAAAAGAGCACTTCAATAACTCGATCATGAATGAGCTTTTTGATGAAGTGCATCTGTAGCTCGATGTGTTTGTTGTGATGATGTTGAATTGGATCTTTGGCGAGATTGATGGCACTCTGATTGTCGCACCAAAGGGTGGTCGGATGCTACTCCTAGAATCCAAACTCTAAAAGGATCTATCGAAGCCATAAGGCTTCCTAACTTGCATTAATCGTTGCTCGATACTCTGCTTCTGCTGAAGAAAGAGCGTTAGTGAGTTGTTTCTTACAGGCCTAAGTGATAGGTCCTGAACCATGGATGAAAACATAACTTGCAGTAGACTTTCGATCATCGGGGTCATCGGCCCAATCTGAATCAGTGAAACTAACCAATAAAGAAGTGCCCCCTAAGTTGTAATGTATCCCAAACTGAATTGTACCTCGAACATACCAAAGTATCCTTTTAGTTGCTTTCCAATGGCTTTCATGGGGTGATTGCATATATCAAACAACAAGAACAACAACAAAAGAAATATCATGACGGGTATGAGTCAAATATAAGAGGCTACCAACTAACCGATGGTACAAGGTGGCATCAACTTCGGGAGGAATACAAGTGGTAGCAAGTTTGACTTTGAACTAGAAGGGAGAAGGATCTGGTTTAGAATCATCAATGTGAAAGTGATGAAGAAGGTCACAAGCATACTTAAACTAGAAAAGAAAGATTCCTCCCTTGGTTTGCAATACTTGGAGGCCAAGGAAATAATGCAAATAGCCTAAGTCGATCATTTCAAATTTCTTTTTAAGGTTGGGTTTCGCATGGTTTAAAAATTTAGGGTCACTTCCAGTCAGGAGAAGATCATCAACATAAAAAACAAGGCTTATGAGATGGCTTCCTACTTTCTTGGTATAGACATTAGGATCAAAATGGCATCTGGAAAAGTCGATGTCCAAAAGAAAGTTGTCCATTTTGGCATACCAAGCTTAGGGAGCTTTTTTAAGACCCTAAAGAGATTTATTAAGGCAACAAACAAGGCTAGAGTCATTCTGGACATAGCTAGGAGGTTGTTCCATGTAGATTTCTTCTTGCAAATCCCCATGCAAGAAGGCAGATTTGACATTAAACCAATGGACCTCCCATTTATGTGAGGTTGCAAAGGCTAGAACAAGGTGGATGGAATTCATTTTGGTGACAGGGGAAAAGGTTTCATTTTAGTCAATGCCTTCAAATTGAGAGAACCCTTTGGCAACTAACTAGGCCTTGTGTCTTTCAACACTTCCATCTTATGCATACTTAGTTATGTACACCTGTTTTATTCCTTTCGAAAGAGGTACAAGATCCCAAGTATCGTCCGTCGTTAAAGATAAATACTCTTCATTCATTTTTGTGTCACAAACTAGATGACATGTAGCTTCTGCAAATGTTTCTAGATCATGAGTCTTTGAAACTTGACCCAAAAGAGAAGAGGCTTTTTGGAATTGTGAACATGTGCGACATTGATCTGAAGGATCAACAACAAGATCATCAGCTGCTTATCGAGTTGAATGGACCCATTTGGGCAGTTGTGGTGTTGGTGTGGGTTCAGGTTCAATGGACTCATGTGGAGGAAGGTGAGCAAGCGAAGGTGGATTTCCATCCTCATTATCATCATTTGGAGAAGAAGAAACCAGAATAGGAATAGAAGATGGCACAAACGTCGAAGATGGCTCGTAGGCCAAAGAAGGCACAAAGATCTAATTAGGCTCACAAACCAAGATACTTTCATCAAATTTAACATCTCTTCTAATAATAATTTCATTTGAATGAGGTTGAAAAAGTTTAAAACCTTTGACATCTTCAGAATATCCAACAAAAATACACTTCTCACTTTTAGGTTATAAATTTTTCCTTTTCTCATCAGGAATGTGAACCCATGTTACACTGCCAAATACATGGAAGTGGCTTACATTTGGCTTAATTTTACTCCATGCTTCTTCCAGTGTTATGTTTTTTAGATCCTTTGTGGGAGTGTGATTTACTATGTAATTTGCATAATTAATGGCTTCTACCCAATAATTAAGACTTAATCCCTTAGATTGGATCAAACAATTAGCCATTTCTTTTAATGTGTGATTATTTCTCTCAGCAACACCATTTTGTTTTGGTGTATCTGGAACAATGTGTTGCATTTGGATGCCCTATGTAGTGTAGTAACTTGAAAAAATTCCGTTCATGTATTCACCTCCATTATTTGTTGTTAACCTTTGAAGTTGATGTCCAAATTGTTTTTCTACAAGGGCCTTGTAGGCCAAAAACTTGTCAAACAATTTCCTCTTGAGTTTTAAGAATTAAACCCAAGTGCGTCTGGAGAAATCATCAATGTGTCGCTTATATACATGATCTCTTTCGTTGTTCCGTACTGATATGATGATCTTCTTAGGTTAGAATTACGTATTTCTAAGGGTTAGCCAAGGTTAGCCTAAGAAATACTTGCACCTAGAAAAAGAAGGAGAAGAAAGTGGACCACACAAGTCACCTTGAACAAGTTGCAAAGGGGTCAAGGCATGCCAAGAGGCACGTTTGTCAAAATTGTCTCGATGATGTTTATCGAGAACACAACCGGCACAAACACCATCTATACAAGAAAGAAGAGGAAAACTAGTTACCACATGTTGATTATGTAGTTGTTGTAATGAGCGATAGTTTAGATGACCAAACTGCTCATGTCAAAGTTTGTTCAAGTCATCGCTACGAGCAACAAAAATTGATGGAAAAGATGATGACCCAAAGTTGTCAAACTTGTACAATCTGGTAATATCATCAACAATTCCAATTGCGAGGACATGCTCAGGATCTTTTAAATCCTTAATTACAACTTGGTGAGATGAAAACTCTACGATTTTACCTTCACCTGAAGGAGTGATTTGATACACTAATAGAATGTTGCAAGAAAAACTTGGAACACATAATGCATCATTGAAATGACCATTATATACTTTAATTGTGCCAAACCCTACAACACTATGAGATATATCATCACCAACATAGATTTTCTTGGTGTTACATTCATTTAGAGAACAAGATATGGATTTATCCTTAGCCATATGATAAGATGCTCCATAATCAATAAGCCACTCATCAGAAGAAGAAGTAGAAGTTGCATTGAAGGAGAAACTAGAAGCACAAAGTGTATGTCCATGAGAAGAAGAAGAACCAATACTGATGTTGTGTTTCTTCATCATTGCTTCTAAAGATTCCATCTTCTTAAAACATTTGGAATCCACATGACCATCTTTCCCGCAAAAGTTGCAATGTATGTCAGTCTTCTTACTTTTAGATTTTTCTCATTTGTCACCATTATGAGTAGAATCTAGCTAAGAGGGTTGGGACTCTTGTTTTGCTTGTTATTACGACGAGGATGGTGTTTTTTGGGATTCCTGGATTTATCTTTTTGCTAGGCCACTAAGGCTTTGTTGGAGGTACACGTAGTGTTGATCACTCCAAGTTGCACAAGTTTATCTTGCTCTATAATAAAAGCATCACAAAAAGACCCGAGAGAGGGATTTTGGTAAGCACTCCATAGATCTGGTCTAGTGGCATAAAAGGTAGATACAAACACAAAATATTTACTACCAAGCTTAGAAAGAATAACATATATGCATCAATCTTCCTTCAAATCTACTTGGCACTCTATACACAAAAGTCTAAGTGTTTTGAATTTAGATAAGTAATCTTCAATGCACGAAAAATCATTTGGAATTAAAGTCATTAATTGATTTTCCAATTGGTGGGCTTGAATAATATTGTGTTTACCAAACACAACTTCAAGTTTTTCCCAAGCTTTATTTGGGCCATCAATTCCTTGAAGGTGAAACCTTAAATCAAAAGGGATGGAAATTCCGATTAGTCCATGTGCTTCATCATTCATATTAGCCCATTTGTCATACTTTTCATCATCAGTGGGTTCTTGTGCTTTCCCAAGGTAATTCGGTACAATCATTTACTTCTTGATACATCTTCCATATGAGATTTCGATGAGAAGTAGTTGGTACAGGTAAGCAAAAGATCATTGGGAGACGTCATATTAAAATATAGAGAGAATGTGGATTTAAAAACTAAAACTAAAACTAATGGTCTAGATGGAAATCTCTCAAAAAAATATGCAGTTTAAAAAAAAAAAACGGCATTGAAAACGAACTTCGGACGTGAAAGTGATGCCCTTTTGAAAAAATGCATAAACGATAACCAAAGAGCCACGTGGAAAGTAGAAATTCGTCCACGTGGTGATGTTCCTCCAATTGTGCCTATAAGATCACTTTTAAATAAGTTACTTATGAAGTAACCCATTTTTATAGAATAATCGAAAATCACTTTTACAATGAAATTACTTTGTAAATGAAAGTTCCATGCTTAAAGTTATTTAATAGTGATTCACTTTTATAATTAAGTGAAATGCACTTTACAATGAATGCATGAACTTTTCAAAAAAAGTAACCAAAAAAAAAACTTAAATTCAAGGCCTCCTACTAAGTAAAGTAACTTTCAACCAAGTGAACTAGTGCAAAACACATTATACTTTTAAGAAAGAGGATTCAGGTTGTTGTGGTTGTTGGCCTTGGAGTGTGTTCTCAATAAAAATTTAATTTCATGCATTCACACACAAAAAAAAATTGGCTTTTCGACAACAACAAGGGTTAGATTTTGATTAGCTTACTCGAAAAATGCAAATTTCCCTATGTTTTTTATTTACCTAGATCGCACGGCAAAGAGAATACGTAGACAGGAAAACCCTTTCCGCTTTGTTTCTGATTTGTTGAGATTTCACAAAGCACAAGGCAAAGAGCATACACAGATTGAAAAGAGTATCAACTTGGAAATAAAATAAAATAAAAAGCAGAAAACCAAAATATTGTCTTTGTAAAAATTTAAAAGGGCATATTCAAACTTTATACCTCGAGATCTAATTGAAATGGTCGTATCTCGGGCAAACAAAAACCTTTTTGAGTGAAACGAAAAGCATTTCTAGCTGGAAAAAAAAAACACTCTAGATGCAATGGAATAGTCCTCTTGGCCCATAAATGTATAGAAAGGAAAAAAACCAAAGATGCGGCAACATGACTTCGAAATCTTGATCTACAACGAGAGCAGGTCTTCAAATGTGCTTTGATATCATGTTCAACAACACAAGTATTCCAATAGATGATGAACACCTTTAGTAATCACTCACACAACCAGATCAAAGATCAACACACCGATGTTTTTACATGGTAAAACCCCTGTGGGGAAACATCAACGACCCCAACCAACGTGGCCACTTGGAGCAATTTATCAATGCAAAATAAATATTACAGAGAGATTTACAAGAGATTTTCTCACAATCGATCTTCAACAAATGACCCTCCATGCTCTTTAAATAGAGATCATGGACCAATCAGGTTTTAAGCCACGAATTAATGTAGTCATTAAGATCGAGGAGAATATGAGTTGTCGGATTAGTCTATGTCAGGAACACATCATGACCGTCAAATTTCCTAACTACAAATGCATACTAATGCATACTAAAGAAACACATTTTTCCCTAATGACACATTAGACCAAGTTAATCTGAATTGATTCCTAATTGTCTAAATATCCTAACATCAATCTTAGTAATACACATGGATCGTTATTCCAATCGATGTCAGATTCAAATTCTTGGCCAAATTCATGGGTTAAATACCTCAATCTACACATCAATCAATACACAACAAACTCTCTACAGTTATCAATCAGTCTGTATGATTCATGTAGTCACCAAATCAATGTGTTGTCACAACTGCCAATTGTACAATGGGTTGCATAGCAACCACAACACATTGTAAAGTTGTACGTTACATATGTCATATAGTCGTCAATGTTTTGTTGCTAAATTACATGACAAATGTCAATTGTACACTCATTGTCCTACCAAATTTGTATGTACATTATGTTTCCTTCTAATGTACTATCGTACAATGTGACTCAACCACCTTTTTCATTCCATCTGTATGTTTTTATCCTCACATCCACATGACTCTGTCAAACCATATCTTTTTTTTCCTAAGGTTGAGCCCTTTATTTTTTTTTTCCACCATATTTTAATTCTTTGCCTTGAAAAATTACATTTTCATTTAAAATAATTAAAAACTTTATATACATAATATATAAAGTTAAAACATGGATTCTACACGGTCAACATGGTAGATAGGTTGCACTCAAAATGATTGAAAGTTGGTTATGTGGTTCACAAGGGTGAATGGAGTCTTAGGGTTCTTGCAGACCTTGTTGCCTAGGACAAAGATCATTTGAGTGAGAGGAAAATATGCTTTAAGTATGGATTGATATGATGAAGCCCTTGATTACTCAAATGATGGGCTAGAGGAATTTAATGTTTTCATTAATTCTCCAGCTGCCATGATCTATAATTTTTATTTGGTGGAGGGTCATGCTCCTACTCATACTAGGAGATGAACTTGACATGCACATGGGGTCTTTTGAGCTCTTGTTCAAGTTTTTGGATAACATTTGGAAAGTGGATTCGCAGGTTGACAATTATTGCCAGATAGGTATGAAAATACTCACATTAGTAAATGTCAAACCTCAAGTGGTCTGGAGGCCCTCTTGTTGGATAGGAAGTAAAAGAAGACACCGGAGGATAGGAGTGTTTTTCTCAAGGAGTCCTTTCACTATAATTTGGGTATTGGGCCTCATTATGGGCCATCGTTGAAAGAGAAGTCTGTGGAGAGGGGATTTATTAGTCTAGAAGGAAGACATAGTGGCTCTATAAAGGATGACATTACAGTATAGGTCATTCTATCAGCTAAGGACCCTATTGTGGAAAATTTGAGGGATTCCTCCAAGAAAAGGGTGAGGAGTCCAGGGGAAGACMTGCATAAGGGTATCAACATACAAGCAAGTGGGTAAAAAATTATCGGTGTTTTATAGGTTCCCCTGTCATCCCCTTGTGGTACAAAAACCGAGAAGGAGACAAGAAAAAGGGATAGGAAACAACAAAATGGAAAGACCACTTGTGTTGTTGAGCCAAGTGTTGGAGGCTTGAGTGGAACTAGTGTAAAAAATAAAAAGGGGAGAAAATGTGTTAAGCATAATAAAAATCTTGTAAGATTGGTACTAGGAGATGACATTAAAATGAATTAGGTTGTCGATATGGTCACACAAACTTTGGTGGGAAGATTATTTGGTAGACGTTTTAGTGAATCAAGCATATGTGCTTGTATGGGAAGGACGTGGGAGCCCTTACTTGGATATTCCCTAGGTGTGGTTTTTCTTACAAGAGAATGGCTAGCTTTCACCTTTATAATGAATTCAGATGTAAAGTGTTAAGAACCAACGCCTTGAGAATGATAAAAATTCAATGAATGACAGTCCACTTAAAGGAGGAAACGTGTGTGTGTGTGTGTGAGAGAGAGAGAGAGAAGGTACAATGAAGGGTTTTATCTGACCTACTAATATAACACTAGAAATGTAATATTTCAATATTTAGGGCTTAATAAGGGGTTTTATACTTAACGTGGGCCTTTGTCTAGGGATTAGCATGCCCCTCCCCTTCAAACAAGTGTTGTCCTCAACACTTGACTAACAGTGGGTGTTTTTGCGTGAATAACTCATCTTCCCATGTCGCCTCTTCCACTGGTAGGTTCTTCCATTTGACGAGGTACTCAATAACTACTCCATTTCACAATTGCTTAATCTTTGTTTCGAGGATTGTTTCTAGTTTGAGTATGATTTTCCCTTCTTCATTAATCTTTGGTAAAATAGTTTGGACTGGGATCTTGTCACCAATTACATTCTTTAAGCAAGAAACATGGAAGGTTGGATGTACACATGAAGATGGAGGCAACTCCAATTTTTAATCCATGCTTCCAATCCTTTGCAACACCTTACAGGGGCCATAATATTTAGGTGTTAATTTATTGTCTTTCTTTTGTTGCTTGAGGGGCATCCATTTATATGGTTGTATCCTCAAAAATACCCAATCCCCCACTTCAAATTCACTTTCACTATCATATTGATCTACTTGTTGTTTCATCCTATTTTTTGCCATAACCAAGTTGTCCTTCAATAGTTGAGAACCTCTTGTTGGTGCCCTATGTGGTCCTCCATTGATTGAACCTTTGCAGTCCCTTTCAATGGCAATGTGATGGATGGAGGATGATATCCATAAAGTGCTAGAAATGGGGACATTTTTTTATGAAGTAAGAAAATATGTGTTATACCATCGTTCTTCCAAGGGCAACCACTTGACCCATTGTGTTTGTTTATCATATGCAAAGCAATGAAGATATCCTTTTAGAAATTTATCCACGGTCTCAATTTTCCCATTGGATTGAGGATGGTAAGATGAGTTGTGAACCAATTGAATACCCAAACAAGAAAATAATTCAGTCCAAAATTTTCAATGAAAACTAGATCTCTGTCACTTACAATAATCTTGGGGACTCCACGTAGCTTTTGAATTGTTTCCATGAATATTGTGGCTACTATACTTGCTTTGAAAGGATGAGAAAGAGAGAAAAAATGGGCATACTTTGTCAATCAATCCACTACTACCGTGATGATAGCCTTTCCTTCATATTTGGTTAAACCTTTAATAAATTTCATTGAAACTTCTTCCCATCATTAACTTGTTATAGCTAATGGTTGTAGGAGACCCAACATCTTGATTATCTCTCCCTTATTCTGTTAGCAGACCACGCATTTAGACACAAACCTTTTGAACATCAGTTTTAAGACTTCCCAGAAAAAATCCTTTCTGATCCTATGGTAAGTTTTCAATAACCCTGAATGTCCTCCTATATGAGAAGTATGCAATTCCAGAAGGACTGTCTATTTGAGTTGGGAATTATTACATAAATATGGGCAATCATGATACCATAGCAAATCATTATTCCATGTAAATTTATCTAATGCATTGGGGTCCTCTTGTAGTTGTTGAATGATCTTGTGTACCTCTTGATCTTGCTTCCATTCTATCCTTGCTTCTTCCACACAATCAGATTGTAGAATAGAAATAGCACATAGTGAACCCTCTGTTTCTTCTTCTTTCTTTGAAAGTGCATCTACCACAATATTATGTTTTCCTTTTTTGTAAATAATTTCAAAGTCATAACCTAGCATCTTTGTAACCCATTTTTGTTTCTCTTCTAAAGATAATTGTTGCTCCACGAAGTACTTCAAACTATCATGATTTGTTTTTACTTTGAAGTGTCTTCCTATTAGGTAAGGGCGTCATTTATTAACTACATGTAGTATGGCTAACATTTCTTTTTCATAAATGGGTTTGAGTAAGTTTTTTCCTTTAAATTGTTATGAACCAAAATGTTCAAAATATCAAAAAGTAACAGAAGTACACACCATGTACAGAATGTCAACGTGGAGCATAACTCCAATATAGATAAGTTACACAATAACTCCTTAAAGAATAGGGGAACCCCCTCCAAATAACCAAATACATTTCATACTTCCTAATTCACCTCCCAATAATGAATACATGATCTCTTAGATATAGCTATTCACACTTGCACATTAAACCCCTCTATCACTAGGCCGGCCTTATTACATATGTATTTACACATTACATGTACATTTAGGCCCATATATGCCCACCCTTGGGGTCATATCATATACATTTAGCTATATATATGCCCCCCTTGGGTCATAACATAGTACCCTCCTTCAAAAAGCTTTGTCCTCAAAGATTTGCATTTAAAGGCTTCACATGTGATGAAACCAAATATAATTTTATTATGTTCCTTCTTTCTTCATTCCATTGTTGATGATCTATCCATCCAAAATCAATTATTTTCGGTCTTAATCCTTGGTGTCTAGTTGTTGAATAATTTTATTTCCTTTGATTCCATGTATTTTTGTTGAAGCTTCTCCAATTTGTAGTCRTTGTTGGTCTCTGATAATAGCTTGTTGAAGAGTAGTTTGGTGATGCCTTGTTCCATGAATATTGACAAGTATTCCATCTTCTTCCTTCATAATGTTGATATCGTCCTTCTTGTCTTCCTTGAAATGCTTCTTGGTAATGAGGGTGTCGATACGGTTTCACATTTGATGGTCTTCCTTCACTCTGCACATGCGTTTCATCTATCTTCTTTTCAATGACAACAGAATCCTCGATCATATTTTCTTGGTCTTTGATTACTCTAGCCTTCGAGATAATACCATCATATTTGGCATGTACATCCTCTAGATGGAGTTCAACTTCTTCAAGTATCTTCTATTGACCTTCTTGAATCTTATCTTCTTTCTCCTTTTGAAGCTTCCAGGTGACCCCATCTATCAAATTTTGACATCCTTCTTCAATTCTGGCTTGCATTTTTTACTTAACCTCATCCGTATTTAAGGATTCCTCAACCTTCTTGCAAATTTCCTCTTGCAGTATTTTGGTAGATTCTTCATCCAAGATTCTTCTTTCTTCTTTATTTTGATAGTTATTCTTTTCTTCTTTCAATCTCTTAAACTCATCCAATAGTTTTTTATTATGGCTTCGTAATCTACATATCTCTTCATCTTTCTTTTTAAAATCTTCCCTTGATTCATCTTTTTCCCACTTGCCTTTGCTAGTATTTTCTTGCTTTAGGTTTTTAACCTCTTTAAGGAGTGATTCAATAAGGGATATTATCTTAGATAGCTCCTCACCCTTCTTCTTAATCTCTTCCTTTGCTTCTTTTAATTCATCTTGAATTCTATACATTTCCTCCATTTTTGTATCCCTAATCCATTTATCTAAGAAGATTTTTTCAAATTCTTCCCATGTGGAGTGGAGTCTAGTATCTTCATCAAGGCTCCTCCACCACTTTCGAGCTTCACCTGAAAAATAAAAGATAACCCATAAGGACCTATACCAATCCTCATACAATATTCATTTACCATCATCAACCATTCTTTGGGACTGATTTCATCTTTATCTTAATTGAGGTCTAACCCCAATCCTTGAGTTCCAACCTCTATATATTAAGGATAAATGTCTTAAATAGTTATAATACTTGTTCCAATATTCTCTTCTATGTGTTATCTTTCTAATGGATTTTGAATCAGCTCAATCAGACTTTCCAATCAAAAGTTATGATAGTGTTAAGTGAACATACCTTTGAAACCCTGATTTGGAGTTTGTCCTCTTTACCGACCTTAATTATGATGTATCTTTGTAATTTCGGCCCTTCTCAGTCTGAAATTGTGACCTGTAGTGCTCTGAAATTTCTCCTCTGTAATGCCACAGGTCTAACCAAAATTGGATGTGCTAAGTGGAAGTTATGATAACTTCCCCACTCCTTGCCGATTTTTGGCCTTTCTGGTAGATAACACTTGTACAGCGTGCCCAATGCACAATAATTGACATAAAATTTTAAAAATTGTACCATAAATACTATGGCCCGTCCAATATTCAATGTAACTAGTCTCACTTAATTTGGATCCTCTATGAATAAGTTATGGTTGTTTTACTCAGAACACATGTTTGAGACTAGTCAATATGACTAGTTAGATATCTTATCTTCCACAGGGTGTATATAAAAAATTAGGATGACTCGTAAGATGAAATTTTTATCACATATACCTTTATAATTTCTATGAATATCCTCCGAATTTCAATGTCTAAAACGTTACAGAAAAAAAAAAAAATTATAGCGAAAATTTCACGATGACTAAATTCAGGATGATTCCAGAACCCTATCTTACACAGGCTATATCTCTTAAAGTATAAGGCCTCAGAAGTTGAAATTCTAACCCCGTGTACCTTTATCCATATAATAAATATCCTCCAAGGGGTTCCTTCTGAAACTTCGTAGAAAGAAATTTATAGCGAAAATTCCACTCTATCTTAGATGCAACAGCGAAACCCCATGACCTTGAGCTCTGATACCAAATGTTATGATCCAAATGCTTAAAAATATCATAAAATAACAGTAGTACATACCATGTACATAATTTTAACATGGAGCACAACTCCAATAAAGATAAGTTACACGATAACTCCTTAAAGAATATGGGAACCCCCTCAAAATAACTAAATATCTTTCATACTTCCCAATTCACCTCCCAATAATGAATACATGATCTCTTATATATAGCTATTCACACTTACACATGAGGCCCCTTTATCACTAGGCCGACCCTATTACATATGTATTTACACATTACATGTACATTTATGCCCATATATGCCCCCCCTTGGGGTCATATCATATACATTTAGCCATATATACGCCCCCCTTGGGTCATAACATAAATTGACTACTTTCAAAGGCAAGGCGCCTTCCTTCTCGCATTAAAACTACACCAATTCCATGGCCTGAGGCATTCCACTCCACAAAAAAAGTTTTTTTGAAGTCAAGTGTGGGCAGGACAAGAGTTACACACATAGCCTCCTTAAGTTTTTTAAAATCTCTAGTTGCTTCTTGAGTCCAAGAAAATGCTTACCTATTTAATAATTTTGTTATAGGTGTTCCTACTTGACCATAGTTCTTAACAAACTTGTGGTAATAGCTTGTCAATCCTAAGAATCCTCTAAGTTTTTTCAAGGTTTTTGGAATTGGCCATTCCCTTGTAGATTTAATTTTGTTAGGGTCCACTTTTGCACCTTCATGAGATACAATATGACCCAAATATTCGACTTCTTGGACCCCAAAGGCGCACTTGGAAGGCTTTGCATGAAGTTGTTGTTCTTCCAATAGTTGTAATACTCTGTCAACATGTTGTACATGCTCTTCCCAATATTTGTTATAGATTAGTATCCCGAAGAAAGGGTTTGAAAATAGAATTCATCGAGCTTTGAAATGTTGAAGGTGCATTAGTAAGTCCAAATGGCATAACCAAAAACTCATAATGACCTGCATGTGTTCTAAAGGTTATTTTGAGAATGTGGTCTTGCTTCATTCTGATTTGATGATATCCCAAATGAAGATCCAACTTAGTAAAGAAATTTTATCCATGTAATTCATCTAATAATTCATCAATGATGGGAATAGCAAACTTATCTTTGATGGTCATTTTTTTGAGTTGTCTGTGATCTGACCACATATGCCATGAACCATCTTTTCTCATAACCATCACTACTGGTGAAGAGAAAGAACTTTGGCTAGGTTGAATGATACCAGCCTCTAACATTTCTTGGATCATATGTTCAATATCACTCTTCTGTGCATATGGATACCTATAAGGCCTAATGTTAGGTGGTACACCTTCTGGTTGAAAATGAATGTCATGGTCATGATCTCAAGAAGGTGGAAAACCCTTAGGCATCTCTCCAAATACCTTGGAATGATTTTTGATAAGTATTTGGAGATCCATTGGAGCAGAGGATATAAATGTTTGAACACCTAATGAGCACAAATGTGCAATTACACCATGGTGTCCCTTTTTGAGTAATTTTGTCATGTTATTATAGCTTATCACCTTAGAGGGTTTCCCTTTGATACCTCTAAGCTCAATTTCATTTCGTTTTGAGGAAAAACTCATGAAAAGATCTCGAAAATTAAGGGTCATTGTTCCCGATGATTGTAACCATTGGACCCCTAATACAACATCAACACCACCCGTTTTGATGGAAATCATGGGACTATCCAATAAATACTCTCCCATATTGAGCTTAATACTATGGCACTTCCTTGAACAATTTATGGTACCTCTATCTGCAATCATTACTTGAAACTCTAGTGTTGGAAATACAAAGCAATTGATACTTTTTGCTAATTTGTAATCGACGAAGTTATGGGTACTACCATAATCAATCAACATTGTTAGCTTTTTCTTTTTGATATATGCTTCTATCTTGAGAGTTTGTGTAGTACTAATATAAACCAATGCATGACAAAATATCGTTAGACTAGTCTCTAGTAGATCTAGATCTCAAGGTAGCTCCAATTCTTGATCTTCTTCCTCTTCACAGTCTATGTAGAATAATTTCTTCTCACCACATTTATGCCCCTTATTGTACTTGTTGTCATAATTGAAACATAGTCCCTTTGCTCTTCTTTCATCCATTTGTTGAGGTGTCAACCTTGTCGGTTGAGTGAGGTTAGGAGAGGGAACATGGTGCTCTCTATAGTTATTAGTGGCCACCTTTCTAGTAACCATATTTTTGTTTTCCACTTCCTTTCCATATTGAAGGCTTGCTCTAGGGATTTAGGTTCGAAGAGACACACCTCATGTTGAATGTTCTCCTTTAAAGTGCCCATAAAGAGATCTAACAAATTATCCCCTGGAATGTTCTTTACCCTGATGCTAAGCTTTTGGAATTGTTGAATGTGCTTTGTAATTGGACCTTTATACCAAAGATTTATCAATTGACCAAAGAATGTATTGTTCTCAATATCCCCATAATGTGTTATCAATTCCTCTATAAAAATGGATCAAGAGATAATGGAATCCATTTTTCTTTCACAAAGTCGTTGACACCAAACAAATTGATCTTTTCTAAATGCAAGGGTGCAAAAGTTACCTTTTGCAAGCTTGACACTTGAAATAGATCAAAGAACTGCTCCATCTAGAATATCCATGTTATAGGATCTTTACCATCAAACTTCCTCATGTTGATCTTTGAAATTAAGTAGTTCCTAGGTGTTGCATTGAAACCTTGATGATGTGGATATTAGAGTGATGAATGATTCTAAGATTCATTATTTGTTCTCTCCAATTGTGATAAAATACCCCCCACATGTGATTGAGTCTTAACACCATTGATCTCTTTATTTTCATGATTTCCTTGGGTCTCCATATCCCTTTTAGGGATCCTCTATAAGAGAATGGTTTCTATGGACTTCATGGATTTTTGTATTTCTTCCTTATTTTCCATTTTATTTTTTGTGTCTTGAATTTTTCTTTGTGCGTTTACCACCTCATCTCTTGTTATTGACCTAACACTCAAATCATTAAATTGGTCCTCCAATTCTGATAGCTTGTTATGTATCTCCTCATCTTCTTCATGAGTTATGGATGAGATTTTTGGAGGTTTAATTGGTGTTGATTTTTTTTGGGAAGCCACGTGGAATAAAAATAATAATACTCCTCTATTTTCTTTTTATCACAAATTTTGAATCACCAAAAACATATATTCCAATAAAAAGTTATGCCAATTGTAAGTTATGTACCTTTCAAACCCTAATTTTGGAGATTGTTTTGATGGTTGACCTTTGTCCTAATATATATATGAAATTTGAATGCTTTCGAGACTGAAATTTTAGCCTATAGTACTCTGATATGATTTCTTAAACTCTTGAAAATTTCACTGTCTGAACCTTCACTGATAAAAAGTTATAGCAAAATTACCAATATGATTTGTTTAAGACTAATTTCAGTATTAGTAAACAAGCCCAACTTCCACAAGATATATCTCATAAATTATGATGATTGAATATCTAAAAAAAATCCACATATAATTTTCTATGTCTTCTCATGATTTTGAAAACTTAAGAGTGTGAAACTTCACCCAAAAAGTTTTATAGTGAAAATAAAAAGATGTCTCATTTGAGACTAATTTCAAGAATAGTCATAAACCCCAACTTCCACAAAAGATATCTTCGAAAATACAACGACCCCAAACCCGAAATTTGGACTAGACATTATTCGCTATGTTTACTTAGTCTCCTAAAAATTTAGTTGTTTGAATATTTATAGAAAAACATTATAGTGAAAACTCCAAGATGTCTCGGTTGAAGGAACGAAAGCCTATGATCGTATGCTCTTATACCAAGTGTTATGAACGAACACCTTAAGAATGATAAAAATTCAATGAATAACATTCCACTTTGAGGGGGGGTCCTCCTTTTACAATATATTCAATGTACAAGATGAGATAAGATTATCCTAAGACTAGGTCTCATTGGCATATACATAGGAGACAAAGGGTACACTTATAATGAAAGGGTACAATGAAGGGTTCTAGCCAACCTACTAACATAACACTAGAAATATAATAATTCAATATCTAGGGCTTAATAAGGGATTTTATGCTTAACATGGGGATTTATATAGGGATTAACACAAAGAAAGTTTTGCCATCTCTCTAGGAGTGGGATCATACCCCTCTTGTGCTAAAGAGGCGGTCGTCCTCCTTCAACACTTGTTCAAAATGATTAGACATGGTCCCGACATGGGTGAAGCTACCATGTATCCCTATCGAATACTAGTATGTGGAAATATTCAAGGAAATTGGTAATTCCCTAGAACAATACTTGGATGTGGACACGAGCTTTCTTAGTTCAAATAATATGCCACTAGTTAGCAATCTAGTTGGGATTGACC
>SNQJ01S0103369.1:58251-71911 GCA_010110895.2 Picea sitchensis
TCATGGGTGTTGTATATGCATGTGCATTTTCCTTCATGTCCAAATACCTTTATCAATCTTGCGGTCCAAAACCCATGACTAGGGTTGACATCAATGTCAACAACCAATCTTCCAATAGTTATGTAATTTGAATATGAATGGAAGATCTAGGGAATCTTGCACAAGGTGTTAAATTTTGTCATGAAGAATTATGGACCCAGAACCCTTTAAATCCTGACCATAGATCTTTGGATATCAAAGGCTACGATCAAAGGATTATGACCTTGGCATATTATATATCGAATAACAACTTGAAAATGTGTTGTTAATGTCTCTGAGGGCCCCGTGGGCTGGTGGTGCCAATGACCCAGTCGATGTAACTCATAGTATGGACAAGATTCCATACCAGACTAGGAGAAAGAAGAGTGCTAGCACAGTGTTGAAGTTTTGGAGGCCAGTGGGTTGATCGCCCAGTATCAAAGTTCCACAAGCAAGGTGCCAATATCATACTGAAAGGAGTTGTTTACATGGTTTTGAAGCGTCCGGTGGCCCGATGGGCTGATTTCTCGATGATGTGTCTCCATAAATCAAGGTTCCATATCATATATGATATATCAGAAGATCGGAAGAGTTGATTGAATGTGTGTGAAGGCCTGGTGGGAAAATACCTCGGTAGCCCAGTGGGACTAGTGCAAATTCCACATTAGAGCCACAATTAAATCCATGACAAAGCCACATCATCCAATACACACGGAATGAGTCCATGTGGAAGACCATGTCATCTGCCATGTCATATCGCATACTGGAAGAGTGAAGGATGAGTGTAGTATTGTAGTCCTTGGGGCCCAGTGAAACGGTACAATATATCTCATATTAGAAGATCATGAGAATGGAGTGTCGGTGTAGTGTTAAATTCCCAGGAGCCTGGTGGGATGATACCCAATAGACTCGGTGGTCCCGATCCTTGGTGAAGGGATCGACCAATCAGATCGAAAGTCAACATTGACTCCAAGGATGATCTGACGATGGTTGATTGTTAAGGTTGTGTTGTGTGCTTCTATGGCCAGTGGATAAATAAACACTCACGAATTACTCATGGACATCATTCGATGATTGCTGAGTATTTATATCTATGTTGTTTCCAATGGATGGATCACACGCGAAAACAAGAGGAAATTGGGACTAGTTGCAAAGATTTTTTTTTGTTTGTTCAGCCCTATTTTGAGGAAGACTCAAAGAAGTTGGATCCAACCCCATTGTTTATGAAAATGAATGTCTATCCTAATACCAACATTAATGAATCTTGGTAGGCTAAGGTAATATAGTCAGGATTGTTACCCTATGTTTATATCCCTTTTGCAAAATTATCAATGAATCTTCAAGAAATATGTTCTTGAGATCAATGTTGTCTTTTATGTTGTTTTATGATAAAGAAAAATAAAATATAAGCAGTTTGATGAAYAGTCAYGAAAACATAAAAATATGAAATAAGATCACACATATAATCCAAAATGGGACCTTAAAACCATCAAGTGATTTTATTCATTCGGTTCTAGAACACTTCCAAATACATTCTTTCATACCCAAAATGGGTAAGGACCAGGAAAATACTTAGAATTCAAAGGTTACATCGTCACAGAGACAACTTGTATCTCTTAAGTAAAACCAAGACTAGAAAACAAAATCGGATCTACAAGCCACAGTTTGCCACTGGCTTGACTCTGCACAAAATTTCTAATTAGCACTAAAAATCAATTCATAAATCCAACAAGAATTTACAGACTATCAAAAACATATGATAAACCTTATAAACATGTCAATAATGAATGCTTTTTGGTCCTCCTTGTTACCACCTTCAATAAGACCCTGCAATCAACAAGAATTCTTTAGCCTTTCAGTATTTCATAAATAAATGAAGTAGTAATGTAATCTCATTCTAGAGAAAGAGAAAACCTTTCAGATTTTTTGTCTCTATCTCTCTTCCTCTTGCTTGTCCCTTCAATTATTCTTTTATTCCTCCAAAAATAGTTTGAGTAGTTCAACCACTTTTAGTTAAGTTATTTTAATAACTTTTAGTTAAGTAGGGACAACTCATAATTAAATATTACTAATAAATGATAAGGGTATAATATATTAACTAATAGGTGGGGACCCCTAACAACTCCTTTGTTTAATTTTCAAATTATTCTCTTGTTCCTCCAAAAATAATTATGCCATCAAACATCATTATGCACTCATATCCCAACTAACCATCATATGAAATATCTCAAACACATACTTGTGACTCCCCAAATATCACAAATATGCAAGTATATTTATAAAAAATAAATATGTCAATCTGTTGTCCCAAAATAGTGAGGCATAAATCTGTCCAAAACATATTGTTATCCAAAGATAACAAAATATGTCCCAAAATAAATAAATTCTACCCCAATAGTGAAACCATCATAAAATAACACCATGAAATCAAAAATCATATTTCTTATATGAGGCATTTTTCCTCTATCCACTTCCCTGAGATTTGGTTACTTTGAGGACCTCTGAATCTACAAGGATATATGTTTTAACTTTTGTTGTTGATGATTCTGGATGCATATCCCCAAAAGAGATACATCTATTCTCAATTTTTGGGTTTCGGGAGTGAGAAGTGACTAAGTGAGAGGTTGTGACAGATTGATTGGACTCGACAAAATGGGCAGGTCGCTTGCCTTTGCTAGGATCTGGTTCTTGGACTTGGGAATTTAGCTTTTTCGGTGGTTAGGTTGAATGAGCATGATAATTTTTTGACTCAATATGATGGGCATGCTGTTTAGGTGGAGGAGTAGGTAATGACAGTGACACTGTGGGCCATCCATGAGCTTGACCTTGAGGAGGATTAACAACATCATTCCAACCATCGTTGGCTAGGATTTCAGGAGGTAGGGACATGTGTGGCTTCACAGGTATACAAGAAATGCTAGGATGGGGTTGTAAAGGTGGTATTTCAAGTGCAGGATTATTTTGAAAGGCTCTTTTCCAAGCTAGATTTAGGAATATTGTTTGCAAGAGTTGATTAAACTCTTTATAATAAGATTCAAAATGAATTGAAAAATGATGTCTTTTATTTCTCCCTTGCCAAAAATAATTTGGCCTTCTTCCTCTGCCTATGTTTCCTCTTCCATGACTGCCTCTACTAAAAAATCTCATCTATATAAAGTGCAAGGCTAAATCAAAGTACACATATAATAGCAAGTGAAACATCAAATACCATTTGCATAAACATAGTTTGGAAATATCTCTGACTTGATAGCAAGAAAGCATGCATACAACCAACAATAGACATAAAGGAATAATTCTAAAACTTTCACCTCTACTTTATAATACTTAAATACCTTGTTCAATTTGTCATTATTTATGAACATGGGAATTCCAATGTAATTTTGGAATATGAGGGGACTTGTAATGTATGAAAAGTGAAAAAATGGCAAGGAAAATAATGACACATGTTCAAAACAATAACACATCCATCATCAACTATAATGTAAAGTATAAATGTCTTCTAATAATTACTTCATGCATGTCATGTCAAACTTAAATCCACCACTGCTAATCTTTCACTATCAAGGAATTTCTTATGTATTAGGGAGAAGAAATTTGAACTAAAATGAAAATGGAATTTGGGAACTGGGAGTAATTTATGGAAAATGAGAGTATGATGGAATTGGCCCTGAACAATCAACCATTATTTATCAAACAAATAAAAAAATCACCCTAAATATAAATCTTCAAATTCTTCCCTTGATTATAATCATTTTTATTTATCGAAATATACTTCAACTGCAAAATATATATATCAATCAAAACGACAGAGAGCATTTTTCATTTCATACAACAGGGAGAAGAAAATGAAATTTTAAAATGATATATGTATTTGGGATTTAGGGAACAATGAATGTAAAATGAGAAAATGAGGGGAATTGTTCCTGTGTGCATAAATTAGAAACACTTCAATTTTAAAAATAATCCGAGCTATGTTCCTTTTTATTTCAAATTTCATGCCAAATATGCATGTACAGGAAATCTAAAATTTGCATGACATATTCAATATTCATCAATCAATTCATAGCAACCATTTATTTTGTCAATAAAAACAAATACCTCCATCCCAAAGTTTAATGGCCTAATGTCTCGATTTATCTTCTATTATTTCCAGATAAGCCACAAAAAGCAAAGATAACCCGAAGTCTTATCTATTGATTGAGTCATGGTGCAAAAATTCCTAAAAATATTTCATACCCAGGTCAACATATTTATTGAAACCCTTGTAGGTTTGAAATCAGGTCACATATCACTCTTTAAAGTTTGTTTGACATCAAATCGACCATAAATTTAACAAATTTCCAATGTAAGAAATCAAGATATCGTCAAGAACAAAGTATTTCAAATTTTCATCAGTTCGAGTTCAAGAAGAAGTGCCTTTGATACAGGGTTTAAACAAAACTCAGAAGAAAACGACATGAGCAAGGGTTTTTTGAATTCCCATGATAGGGTTTTAGAATCCAAAAAGAAAACCAATTAAATCCATGGATACCATTAATATTACAGGGTTGAGAAAAACCGTAAAACAACATTTGGAAAAATGAGTATAAATTGAATTAAGCTTGGTCTTTGAATTTGTTCAATCAACACCGATGATTTATTTGTGAAAAATCAGCTAGATAACACGCAAAAGAATTCTCTATTTAAGTGTCGAGTAAAATATATGCTATCTATTTCGACATTAAATTGTCAACCCAGGGCTCATGAGCTTCGAGGTGACAACACTATATATGCAGGTACAGGGCTCAAATCTAGCCCCCCAACAGGTCGTGGCTACTCTCCAACAACAAAACACAGTCTTAACTCAATGCAATTCTATCATTAATGAAAAAAAATGAAATCTGGAACAAAAGTTGCAGAGAATGTCTGAATTATACAATGAAACTATTATTAATGATTGTTATCTTGGTCTTGCCACTACTGATGGTATTTATAGGCGAATTACAGCTTGAGAGGTCAACCACTGGAAGGGTCAACCTCCTCTAAAAACAACAAATTCATTAAATGAGTTGCTAACAACTTTGGCTTCTAGAAATTGAATGAACCACTCTGTGATTAACATAACTTCCTAATATGAGATGTCAAGAGCTCAGTAGCTAGAGGCCACAAGGGGGCACAAAACCCAAGTCTCTGATTCATCGACCGCATGCCGCCAATGCAACAATCGCCAACTCCTCTGCGCTCCGAGTGTTGGATTGCGTGTCGGATGGAGTGTCGGATCGCGAACCGGATGGAGTGCTGGATGGAGTGTCGGATGAGGTACCGGATGGAAAATTTCATTGTGAATTCATCCCGTGACACACATATCACGCATTAGATCGTTTTAAACACTAAATCAAAACGAATTTAACTCAAAACCATTGCAAAACATCAATTGCACATACATGTTGTAGATCCACAATGAATTGATATAAAATCTTTTGAAAACATATTCAAAATGGTTATTAATACATATAATACCGGTAAAAAAAAGGATTCAATCATTTTTATAAAAAAAACAAAATCACGAGCCCAACATTACCCCCACACTTAAGGTTTTGCAGGTCCCACTGCAAACAAAAATGAATTGCCCAATATAATTAGACTTGCTGAGCAGGGGATGGTTAGCTTTAGAAGTTTATTTCCTTGAAGACTTTGTCTTGGCCCTATTGTGGTGTTTCAATTGTGCACAGAGGCTATGATTGTCATTGATCATTTTATCAACCAACCGTTGGAGGTAATTCACCTTTTCTTGTAATACTGCAATATCGTGGTGGAGATACCTATATATGGTCTTCCTCTCTTCCAATTGTTGCAGCAACTGAACATTTTCCTGTTGTAATTTTTCAATGGATGTACTATGATCAGATATATCATAGGAGGGCTTGGATCCCTTGAAGGATGTAACGAGTCTATCAACTTTGGGATCTGGTGTAGACATCTATGAGGTAGGAGTAACAAAGGGTTTATGAGAGGGAATGGGTTCAAATTTTACTTCTCTATCAGGCTCCAACTCTTCTATTTGTAGGGACTAAAGGGAAATATTATTTAATTACCTCTTGTAACTTCTTGGATTGAGGATCAATGGGTGTTGAGGGAATTGGAGAATTATCAATAGGATTTTTAGTTTTCTTGCCCGATGAGGCTGCAGGGGAATCAACAAGTTTCTTGGTATTTTGTTCAGACAGAGATATAGTTTGAGTGGGAGAGTTTGGAGTCTGTTAGAGTCCAGTAGTTGCTAGTGATGAAATGTAATATTTCAAGTTTATTGTTGGGTTCCTAGGTCAAATCTTTATATTTTCAAATGAAATTTGACATGCCTTTCTATTGTCAAATGATTCTTGAGCCATCTCCTCGACTATGTCAACAAAACATTGAAGGCACCATTGCAACAGAATTTGAAAAGGACAGAGAGTATTGTCTTGGCAGAGTCAATGAAAACCTGGAGATGCTTCTGAAAAAGGCCAACAGGGACATAAAGCTTCATATACACATGGCCAAGCACTACTACATCAGAAAATGGATCAAGAAAAGTCACTCAAAAGTGTTCTACAAGACCATGCTGCGCTTTTGACTTTTTTTTTGTCATCATTTTTAAAAGAGGTTTTTGACCAAATAAAGATGAATTTTGGAAAACCAAAGGAGGTTTTTTCTAAAGACATGCAAAATCACAATAAACTCCTTCAATTTTTACACATGTATCATATATTGGGATATATTCAACTTTCTTGGAGACTTATTTCAAAAAATCAAAATTTCCAATTTCATTTCATGTTTTAGTCATTATTTTCAAAACAGGTTTTTGACCAAATAAAGATGAATTTTGGAAAACCAAAGGAGTTGTTTTTCTAAGGAAATACCAAATCATAATATCTTCCTTTCGGTTTTACATAGGTATCATATATTGGGAGATATTCAACTTTCTTGGAGGCCTATTTCAGAAAATCAAATTCTCCAATTTAATTGCCTGTTTTTGGTCATAATTTTCAAAAGAGGGTTTTGACCAAATAAACATGAATTTTGGAAAAACAAAGGAATTTTTTTTCTGAGGAAATACCAAATACTAATAACCTCCTTCATTATTTACACAAGTAGCATATCGTACGATATATTAAACTTTCTTGGAGGCCTATTTCATAAAATTAAATTCTCCAATTTAATTGTATGTTTTAGTCATTCTTTTGTGGCACATATTACAAGAACATGGGAATTAATTTCACAAAAATGAGAGAGGTTTGTCTTAAAAACAACCTTATATACAAAAATATCTCTCCTTTTTATAAAATTTGTTATGGTTAAAAATATATAGCTCCATATTTGACCCCTATTTTTTCGTTGCGCTTCTGTCATAGTTGCTACGCTTTTGGAAAATTTGTTTTCAAAACAATTTTGAAGGGGTTAGATGTAGGTGTTTTATTGGATTAGTGACTCCAAGGTGTAGAGTAAATATTCATATTTCCATTCATAAATTTTTCATTAATAAACTCATCGAGGAAGGCGTCCAAATCATCCTCCAAAGTTGTTGCTCTTCTGCTACAATTTGCTGCCATTTCCATGCTTTCCTATGATAAGATTATAAGCAGAATTCAAAGTTGTTTACTCTGTTTTGGATGAAAGTGTCATGTTATGTTACACCTTAATCTGATGAATGGATTCATGATCTCATTCCCATTTTGAAACTCACCTCATCTACCCTATACACAATGGCAAATCCTAAATGCTACTGAGTATACCTACCTTGCCCCATTCTATCTTTGCAACTCATCTTTTGGAAACCCTGGCCTAACTCCCTAGATCTAGAATCTCATCCAACAAACTCAAATAAAAACAACACTGAGCTAAATACCTAGACTAATGCAGAGCCACTTAACCTTGTTCCTCTGTTCATAGGTTTATAACACAGATCTGTAGTGAGTTTAACAATGTGTTATTGATATGTAATTGTCACAAAGAACCAGTTAAGAAGTCTTCCATAAACATATAAATAAATAAATAAAATGCACAACAGGCTTATAACACACAGTGATGTCAGTGGTATCTAATTTATCATTTCAATAAAAAATAATTGTTGATATAATAGCCCATATCATGAAAGCAATATACAATTTTTTTACCAAGATTCTACTTCTTCTTCTCATGGATTATAGATATGCAGTATTTGTCAATTCTTCAACTCATGAAACCCCTCCTCCACTCCTAAGTATTGTGACACCTCACAATAAAAAATACAGGGAACCAATCAATTCTCCCAATAGCCTAAGATTTACAGCTTTCCAAGTGTAGAGATAAATTTCACACATCAGTCTGATGAGACAGTTAGAATATGGCCCCACCTATAGGATAGAACGTCCTACATATAGTTAAGAAGAGGCAGGAGAGAGAGTATTAAGATAGTATTAAAGTTATTTCCCAATGGAAGAGTTATGGAGTTCATTGACCTAAGCTTAACCATGCATACTTCTTGTCATCTTTGTCTACAAGTAATGTCGTACATCAGGACAAGTTTAAGATTTAGGAATTGTATTTTTTTTTTGGTCAGATTATCATCCTCGCTAGGTAGAATGCCGTGCTGGTCAGATTAGAGGATGACTCTCCTTTATGTATTCCTTAGATATTGTCATGATGTAAGGGTTACTTAAGAGGATGTGGCCTATCTAAAGATATGGTATAATCAAGCATTTTTAGTGTGTAGTGGACGGTACCATTAGGAAAGAATAGAAAGGTATCTTTAGGCTCAACTCACTTTCTTCTTTTTTAATTTATTGTGATGTTTCCATGGCTAACTGCTAATCAGACCTCCTTGTTACTCTTTAATAAAGATACTTTACTCACTTACTCATGTTTCTTGGGGAAACTATACGAGTAACCTCTAAGTTTGATGGTTAAGGTATCACTTCCTCATATCCTCTAGTGGTGGAGGTTAAGAGCAACTACCATTTAAAGATTCCTTGAGAAAAATAAGATGGAAATCTTTGCAAAAATATGGCTAATTTACAACAAGTCATTATTTGATTGATGCTTAGCAGACAACAAGGTTCAAATATAGCAATATTTTTAAAGGAAAATACTTCCCCTTTTGTCTCCTTGAAATTGTCTACTCTTGGTGAAATGAATACCTGCAGAAATCTCTAGGACTGTTTGTCAAAAACCACACTCTTAAATATAAAAAACAAATGAGATCAATGAGATCAAGTCACTGGCACATGTATCTCATAGTTGTTTTATTAAAATAAAATGGAAAATGAGGTTGCATTAGACATTAAGCTAAACTAACAACATGCAACTTTTATTTATTATCCTACCCTACCTAAAAAGAAAGGAAAATATTTATTCAAGTGTAAGAACTTTTCCAATGTAACCATGTGCAAAGAAAGATAAGAAACRTACTCATATCCACATATGGAAAATTTACCACAGTGATTACCTGGATATGAAGAACCAACCAACCTACTTTTTTTGGCATCAGAAGGTGTTGAAGAAGAGAATAGTATTGTGGCCTGATGACCTCTTGAAACCAAATTTCAATGTAATCTTGATGTTCATCAACAATAATTTCTATGCTCTCTTTCATCATGCTATGCCGATCCTCTTCTTCTGGATGATTGATTTATGAAGTACATAAAGGATCTGCTGAGATGGATATTGAGAACTCCTCAATATCAAGTCTTAGTGMTTGCTCTCCACCGGATGTAGTCCATAATTTTTCATCTTCCTTCGCATTTTGGCAAGGAAAATCATTTTGTAGCTCATAGGACCTTGATTCTTCTAATATTTCCAGAGAGGTAGATAAGTTCTTGACTATTGTCAAGATGTGTTCTTCCTAAAAAGAAGAGATCCCAGTTGCTGCTAGGATTTGAGAGAGTTATTCCAAACTAATGGTTACCTTCGAATTCATTCTCCTGGTTGATGGATCCTACCTCACACAAGGATTAGTGTCTAGGGTTATTAAGACACCAAAAAGTTTTATTATTATAGATTTTTTTTAAAGTTTTTAATCACAACTACCTAAAAGATGAAAGACATATTTAAAGTAGATTTGCGCAAACCAAACACACCACACTTGCATAAAATACATCACACTTATAGGAAAGAAATCAAAGCATAAAATAAAATACGATTGTAGGAATGAAATCAAACTCAAACGTGTATTAAAGTAAACACAATGGAAGGAAAAATAAACACACTTTGCGAAAGGGAAGCACACTTGCATGAAGGAAATAAAACATGCATAAAAGAAATAAAAGAAAACACTCTTGCAGTAAAATAAGCCCACTGGCAGGAAAACTAAATTGTGCGAAAGTAAACACACTATGTAGGAAAGAAAGGACGCTTGCGAGAAAGTAAATTGTGGAAAAGTAAGCACATTGTGCAGGAAAGAAAGCATGCTTGCGGGAAATTAAATTGCAGGAAAGTAAACAAACTGAGAAAAGTAAACAAACTAAGAAAAGTAAGCAAACTTGCAGAAAAAGTAAACACTCTTGCGGAAAGGGAACAACAAGGCTTTGGAGCGACCCATTAAAATGGATGCATAGGTTCTTACCCCTCGTCTTAAAGTTTCTCCTCCCCCTTGTGTAATTAAAGGAAACCTACCTACCTACCTAAGCTCTAATCCCTTTAGCACCTCCCCGACAGCGATGCAAAAAATGTCGAGTGGAATATATGCTATCTATTTCGACATTAAATTGTCAACCCAGGGTTCGTAAGCTTTGAGGTGCCAGCATTGTATATGCAGGTCTAGAGCTCTAATCTAGCCTAGCCTAACCTAATCTAATCTAATGCCAATAAACTCAAATAATGAAGAGCTTTAAACAATTCTAGAATTATGAACTAATTACCCTAAGCAACTTCAAACAAGGAATTGATGGACTATTTCTAAATAAGAAAATAACAATCTATTTTAAAGCTAGTTAATCTATTCAATTTTTCAAGTAAGCAAAAACAAGTAAGGTATCTATTTCATTGAGATTTTATGATCTAAACTGAACTAGTCCTATAATTAAAAATCACATTTCAAAACTCTATTCTTAAGAAGAACTAACAACTATTTCTATCTTGCAAGAATGAACACTCATCTACCTAACTAAAAACAAGAAAATCAAGAACTCACATCCCAATGGCATATAACTACTAATGAAAATTCAAGTAAACATCAATCATTCACTCTATCACATAACTACTGGAAAGTACTCTATTAAAATCACTAATTTAAGTGAATCTATAAACTCATAAACTCATAATTTAATTCTTAATTAAATTTTTTAATTCAAATTCATATTTAGAATGACAATAAAAACACTATGTGCAAATCTATAACTCTTGACTAATTCTAATTAGAAATTAAAACTCAAATCCATAATTGGGATTTCATAAAAATGAACTAATCTATCATTAAGAATCATATTTCGAAATTAACTAAAATGCTTTTAAAAATCATAATCCCAAATCTACTTCTATCCTATCATACTACGGAAAAATTAATAAGCAAAATAGATCTATGAATTTATCTTGATTACAATATCAAAACTTGAAACAATTAATCTATCACAACTTGCAAACAACCTTAAATTAAAAATCTATTTACACTAATACCCTGTCTAAGCTAATGCTCTGTTTTAGTTTCCAAACCTAGAGTAACTAATAAAGACTTCGATGCACTATCTAAATTAGTATCCTGTAGGATGATTCATAGCTAATAAAGAAGAGACACAACATGATAATTAACCAGATCCTACAAGCAATCTGCAATTAAAGAAAGACAAATTAGATAATCAAATTATAATTGACATATACAATAATTGAAACTGAAAATACATACAACACATAAACAAGTATAAATTCTAACTAAAAAATAAGATAAACACAATATATATTGATGTAGAGTCACCCAGACCACTGGTGGGCCCCCCAGCAGGTCGTGGCTACTCTCCAACAACAAAACACAGTCTTAACTCAATGCAATTATGTCATCAATGAAAAAAAACGAAATTTGGAACAAAAGTTCCAAAGAATGTCTGAATTATACAATGAAACTCTTATTAACAATTCTTGTCTTGGTCTTGCCACTACTGGTGGTATTTATAGGAGAATTACAGCTCGAGAGGTCGACCACTGGAAGGGTCGACCTCCTCTAAAAATAGAAAATTCATTAAATGATTTGCTAACAAATTTGGCTTCTAGAAATTGAATGAGCCACTCAGTGATTAGCATAACTACCTAATCTAATATGTCCAGAGCTCAATAGTTGGAGGCCAAAAGGGGGCACAAAACCCAGGTCGTTGATTCATCCACCACACGCCGCCAATGCAACAACCGCCAACTCCTCTACGCTTCGAGTGCTAGATCATGTGCTGGATGGAGTGTCGGATCGCGTACCGGATGGAGTGCCAGATGGAGTGTTGGATGAGGTTCTGGATGGAAAATTGCATTTCGAATTCGTCCTGTGACACACAGATCACGCATTAGATTCTTTTAAACACTAAATCAAATTGAATTTAACTCAAAACCATTGCAAAACATCAACTGTACATATTTGTTGTAGATCCACAATGAATTGATATAAAATCCTTTGAAAACATCTTCAAAATGGTTATTAATACATATAATATCGGTACAAAAAGGATTCAATCATCATCATAAAACAACCAAATCACGAGTCCAACATTAAGCTCGATACACATAATTTTCTAAATCCTTCCCAGAACCAAGATATGATCCAGGTGGATATCGGTGGCCACACACCTATTCCACTGGCTCAAAGGCCAATTTCCATTTTGATAGTTTTTTCCTAGCTTTTTGGGACCTAAACTTCCAGGGCCGTTTTGAGGCCCTAAACAACATTTTTTGGGCTCGCCACAATCACACTAAAAGATTTAGCCAAGTTTGATGAAAACATGTGTATTCCTCAAATAGTTCTTTCCAACGAGGTATCATGTGCCTAAAACGAAGATTGTATGCAAAATTTATTACCCCAAGAAGTTGATGTACTAACTTACCCCATCGGAGCCCACATGACTTTTGGTGCTTCATCTCCTAGGGTTAGGTTTTTGGATGTTTATCATTTTCTCATTTGTGATTTTTGTGAAAAAGGTCATTGGGTCCTCATTATAACTAGCTTCTTGCGAATGCGCATAGCCAACACATCTCTTATCATAGATAAGATACCATCATTCTAGCTAGCTTGTGTGCTTTTGCATTTTACAGTCTTTTGTATTTTAGACAGTCATTAATAGAATCTGAGCTTTACTGTATTTTTTGTTCCTTTCCATATCTCTATGTAATTCTTTGTTATATCTCTACCTTCAATTTTTTTTTTCAAATAATCTGGATCAGTGGTATCAAAGCGGTCTGCTCCTTGTCGTCCTCATTGCATGTCCCCGATGAGGTTAGGGTATAGATATTTGGGTCTCATGCTTGTATCTCTTGAGGACAACCGCTCTCGCATGCCCAAGCGACCTTCCATCGCCAAAGAAAAGAGGCACGAAAAGATAGGATATCCTTTCAAATTGTTTCTCAAGGAATCCCTTGCGCGCCAGATCAACGAGATGATGGATAATTTCACCAAGATCCTTCAACGACTGCCAAAAACAATGGAGGCACATTTGACTAGCAATCATTTTGGAGGTAC
>SNQJ01S0103369.1:79499-94740 GCA_010110895.2 Picea sitchensis
TAGTCACTGCATGTAGGAAGAAAGCGATCCAAGAGGAACCGCCAAGCTTTGTAAGAAGGCTGGATGACATCCCAGAGATCAATCTTCCCCCGGAACAACCAATGAAGGTAGCACTCTCCTTATCAGAGCGAGGGATGGTAGGTCAGTTCATGGGGCTCTGGCCCTCAACCAGGACAATAGACAACTGGATACAAAGGAACTGGAGGCCATTAATAAAAAGAAGTGTAACTTGCTACGCCATTGGAAGGGGCTACTTCATCTTCGAGTTCATATCCCAGGAGGACTTCATGGGCACACAGGGCCTTTATCTGAATTGGTTGACTCCAAACTTCGATCCAGCCTTGGAAGTGCCAAAGGACGTCCCGGTCTGGGTCAGGCTTCGAAATCTACCAATCCACTGCTGGAACTCCTCGTCGTTGCAAGCTATCGGGAACGGACTAGGCCACTACATCGATAAAGCCGATCCAAAAGACCAATATTCTTGTGCCAGAATCTGCGTGGAAGTTGATTTGGGAATAGGCTTGCCGGAAGCGGTAAAACTGAAGGTGGGGGAATGGCGTCACCTACAAAAACTAGACTATGAACAGCTACCGTTTAAATGCAAAGGATGTCATGAATATGGACATTTCCAGAGAAACTGCCCAAAAACCCTACAAACAGAGAAAGCAGGGGAGGAGGGATGGCATCAACCCCGAAAAGGAAGAACGAAGTCCAAAGGCCCAAGAAGGGACAACCCAACTCCGGATCAAGGCAACCCCGAAAATATAGAGATGACAAACAACTTCAAATCGCTGGGAAACAAAGGTGAAACGGCGGATCCAAGCAACATCAGCCAAGGTGAAGAAGAAAGAGGCGTCCAAATCCCAGAAACCAGAGGAACCCCAAAAGCAGCAGAAGGAACAGAGAAACCCAGCTCCCCTCCAAGGAATGGGGCGGATCAAAGCATCGAGGAGGGAGAGATCTCGTCAGGGAATGAAACAAAAGGAGCGAGTGAAGCCTGGGACACTCCAAAGAGGCCAGGCAGAGGTAGGAAATCCAAAAAAGCAGAAAGAGATCAGGAAACTTACAAGGACGTTCTCAAAGGAGCACAACCAACCATCAAGCAACTAATCAGAGGAAGGAAAACCAGGAAGCTGACTAAGGCCTCCCAAGGAGGTCACTCCCCCCCACAAAATAACCAATGAAGATAACATCCTGGAATTGTAGGGGTCTAGGTAGCAAAAAGAAGGAAGAAGCCCTCAGGGATATACTCAAAGCAACAAGAATGAACATCCTACTTATCCAGGAAACCAAGATGAGTCAGCAGGACTCTATAAAAGTTTTAAAAAACGTATGGAGAAGCAGCCAGGGTTTAGCCGACAACGCTAGAGGCGTGTCAGGAGGGCTCTGCACAATGTGGAACGATTCCAAAATAGATCTTATCCGCTCTGACCTTTGCATGCATTGGATATTCACCCAACTGCTCCACAAGGAATCAGGACAAACGATAAGCCTCTTTAATATTTATGTTCCACAACATATAGAAGAGAAAAAGGACTGCTGGCAAACCCTTCAAAATTACCTAACAGATAATGAGCTGGAAAATATTATTCTAGGCGGGGACTTAAACGTAACTTTAGCTCAAGAAGAAAAACGAGGGGGGTCTATCGTAAGAGACCCATCCAAAGAGTGGGTGGAGGAACTAATCTCTGCATGGGACTTAATGGACATTAAACCAACTAGGGGGCGCTATACCTGGACCAACAAAAGGGTAGGCCTGGGGCACATTGCTGCCCGTTTGGACAGATTCCTTGTACATAATTCATTCTTGACTCTAGGACTCACAACCTCCTCAGAAATTGTCCCCCACAACACCTCTGATCACAAGCCTATCATCCTAGAGCTCAGGAAAGAGCAAGGCCAGGGGCCCATCCCTTTCAGATTCAACCCTGCATGGATACAGGACAAAGATTTTCTGCACAGAGTCTCCAATGTATGGACTAGCAAAGTTAATGGTTCTGCGTTTTATGTTTGGGAAGAAAAATTGCGAAGGCTCAAGGCCGAGCTAAAAGGATGGGAAAAAAACAAGCCGACCCAATCACCCTTCAACTAGAAGCTCAAAGGCATCTAGAAAGTCATCAGCTCGCCCTGGAAAATAAGGAGATCACACAACAAGACTTACTCAAGGAGGAGCAACTTCAAAGGCATTGGCACAAATCTTGCAGAGATGAGGAAAGTTACTGGAGGCAGAAGTCTCGAAGTCTTTGGCTGAAGGAAGGAGACAGAAACACGAGTTACTTTCATAAGCAAGCGGAAGCAAGGAAACACTTCAAGGCTGTGACAGAAATCCAAGTCCAAAACACTAAAATCTCTGAACCGGAGGGCATCAGACAGACAACCTTTGAGACATTCCAAATCCTCTACACATAAACTGAAAGGGCAAGCATTGACCCCCAACTGTACTCATTATCAGTTGTTCCAAAGCTAATAAAAGATGACATCAACCTCAAGCTTCTGGAGGAAGTCTCACAGCAGGAAATAAAAGAGGCGGTGGACCAAATGCACCCGGACAAAGCCCCCGGTCCGGATGGATTTACAACCAGATTCTTCCAGCAATGCTGGGAAATAATCAAATCAGACTTAACCAAAATGATAAGGAAATCACAGGCGAGTAGCAAGCTGGGAGGAAGCACAAACTCAGCCTTCCTGGTACTCATCCCAAAAGAGAAAGGAGCGCTCAACTTCAGCCGATTCAGACCGATCTCCCTCTGTAACACGAGCTATAAAATTATTACTAAGGTAATTGCAAACAGATTGAAGAACGTCCTCCCACTGATAGTGCCAGAGAACCAGGGAGGATTTATAAAAGGTAGGCAAATAGCAGACAACATAGTCCTGGTGCAAGAAGCTCTTCACTCAAGTCTACGCAGGAAGGATAAAGGTATGATTATTAAACTGGACCTTGCAAATGCTTTTGACAGAGTTAATCATAATTTCCTTTTTGAGGTAATGAAGAAGTTCGGATTTGACGAATCCTTTATGAATTGGATAAGAGCCTGCATAGGATCGCCATGGATATCCCCCATGGTAAATGGAAGAGTGTCAAACTTCTTCAAAGCGTCCAGGGGCTTAAGACAGGGTTGTCTGCTGTCGCCCCTGCTATACGCAATTCAAGCCTCCGTCCTCAGCTACCAATTGGAAAATGCCAGAATTTGCAGCAATCTCCAAGGACTAAAAATAACCCAAGGCGTGAAGGAAATCAACCACGCGCAATTTGCAGATGATACCTTGCTCCTAGGAGGGGCAAGTCGATTAGTAGCAAAAAGATTCAAAGAGGAGCTGGACGCTTATGCTGCAATGTCAGGAAGCGAGATAAGTCAGACAAAAAGTAAAATTTACGGCTGGAATATCACACCCAATGAGATGCTGGAAATTTCCAGATTTTTGGGGATGGAAGGGCACACCAAATGGGAGACCTTCACCTACCTGGGAATCCCTATCTCCAAGACGACTCCAAGGACCTCCAACTGGAACCACTTACTAGATAAACTAAAGAAGAGAATTTCCTCATGGGGGGAAAATTGGCTAAGTTTAGCAGGGAGGATAGTTCTAATCAAATCAGTCCTGGCAAGTGTACCCATTTACCAAACTTCTTTGCTTCTAGCCCCAAGCACTACAATCAAACAAATGGAAGCAATGCAGAGAAGTTTTATGTGGGAAGGGGGGAAGCAAACAGGCAGAAGACTTCATCTTATAAACTGGGATAAAATCTCAAAGCCCCTCTTGGAAGGAGGACTCAACCTCAAAAACACCAAGGTACAGAACCTAGCCCTAGGGGAAAAACTGCTATGGTACATAGTCAGCGGTGATATAACATGGTGCAAGGAAGCCCTGTGGAAAAAATATTTCAGTGGGACGAGGAAGAGATGCATTGAAAATCCTTGCAGAGAGACTAAGGGGTCCCCAATCTACAATCTCTGCAGAAAATCCATCGACCATTTGACTCCCCATCTGACCTGGGTGCTGGGAAATGGGAAAAAAATTAAAATCTGGCAAGACTCCATTCTCAGCGATCCACCGATGGAACTGAGCCAGAACCTCCAACGACTAAAAAGCTGGATGGATGGGCAAAATCTAGAGACACTCTTTGACATCTCTACATGGGGGCCGGACAGACACAAATCGTGGCAAGGATGGGCAGTGAGCAACCTGCCCCTGGACTTAGAATTTGAATGGTGCTCTCTAAAACTCAGCCTACAGGGGAAAGCCCCCTTAAGAAAAGAGGGGAAAGATGAGAGAGGATGGGGAAGAAATTCTAAACCCTACTCCACCTCACTGGGATATACTACTTTCCAAAAAATCCCTCATGTCCCACCCAACCCGTCCTTATGGAAATCCATCTGGAATACAAAAACCATCCCCAAAATAGATCTGTTCCTTTGGACTCTTAGCCATAGCAATATCCAAACAGGGGAAAACCTCTAGAAGAAAGGTTGGGAGGGCCCCTTCAGGTGCCCCTTGTGTCAGCAAGTTGAGGAAACCTCTGATCATCTCCTCCTCAACTGTAATTATTCAAAAGAAGTTTGGAAGCTGGCAGTTGGATTGCAAAAGGAACTTCCTCTTCCCCAAGACATTCATTCCCTCCTTCAATGCCGGATCACACTTTATCCGTTCCAATTGAAGAAGCAAAGCATTGCCTCGGGGCTTTGGCAAGTAATCCCAAGATTCATCCTCTAGGGTCTCTGGTTGGAAAGAAATAACAGAATTTTTAGAGACAAGGAAAGGAGGGCTTCCCTAGTAAGCGCAAAGATTAGATCTCTTTTTGGCGAATGGGCCAACGCTCATCGTCAATCTAATTATAGTAGGGAAATGGAAGAGCAAGAAGAGCTCTGGAGGGACCAATTCCAAATTCAACAGCAAATCGGGAGCACAGCCAACACTACAACCCAAGAGCACTGGGAAATAAGGATAGGAAAGAGCGAATTTGACAACTGGAAAAGAGAAAAGAAAATTCACATTCTGTCCTTTGACAAATCCTCAAAGGACAACCCAGGTCAAGCAGGAGGAGGAGGAATAATTGTGAAGCCAAATGCAGAAGTCATGGTGAGATATGCGGTTGGTCTTGGCATCGCCACCAACAACCATGCAGAAGCAATGACACTGTAGCAAGGCCTGTGCCAATCCAAAAGCAATGGAATCCGAAATTTGATTATCATAGGAGACTCCCGCATGTTAATACGAGCCATAGCCCACTCTAAGGAAACCCAAAGTGCAAAACTCAATAACTTGCTGGTCATAATACATCTGCTCCTTAAAGGATTCGACTCGTTCCAAGTGTTCCATGTCCTACGGGAGCTGAATAAAGACGCGGACAAGGAGGCAAACAGGGGCACTGCGCTGGCACAAGGACGAATGATCATAAACGACCAACCCTCCATGGTGGATCTACCATGACCCGCCCTCACGCTCAAAAGAAAACCCACGCAAGTGGCAAGAAGGGGACAGGAAAAGACAGTGCCAGAGCTCATCCAATGAAGGTATGCGAGGCTGAGCAACTTGGGCAGAGGGCGACCAGGAAATCGGTTCACATGCAAAAAGTAGGCAGCAAGATCAGCCCCCCATACCTCTCGGGGATTGCATCGTTGGTCGAAATGATGAAAGAAGGGAGAGTAATCTTAAATTCGCTTGTGCCCTCAGTCCAGGAGCAGACCCATTCTAAGCCGCAGAGAGAGCAGAAGGAGAGGTTTAAGAGCACGAGAGCAAGAGGAGAAGAGATGGCCGCAAGTTCCAGCCGAAATCTCACTGTAGAGGAGCGATTGAAACAACTTGATGATACGCTGGAGAAACTGAAGCAGACACTCCAGTTTCAACTTGACTTTCTGGAGAATTTAGACACGGAAGCAGGAAGGCGATTGGAACAATTGGAGCAGGACATCACTACAGTTAAAATTGGATTCACAGAGGAGCTTGGAAAGCTACACCAGGAGCTGAAAAGCCCCAAAGATGAATTTGAGGACAGAATCGGCCAACTTGAAGGCAAAATGTCCAAATTAAACATCGAATGGGGGGAAGATCGCAAAAAGTAGTTAGCTTCCTAATCTGTAGCATCTTGATCTGTAGCTATTTCTGCCCTTTCAAGTATCTTGGCATTTTGTATAGAAGCCAAGGCTTTAAATAAGTTTGGTTTCAGGTTTCTGAACAGGTTTTGGGGGTGTTATGTCAACCTGGCAATTACAACATTGCATTTTAGCTTAGAGTAGGCAGCAACTCAGTGAAGCCCTGCCAGTTTGTAACCGATTAGTGGCTAGCCCACATTTAATATAAAATCGCTAAACGTTTTCGTCAAAAAAAAAAAACTCCACTTGTAGATACAAATGGAAAGATACTTAGTAGCAACAACTCTAAGGCCATGAGTACAAATTTGAATAGTCTGGCAGATTTATAATCTGTCAGAGTCACGCATTGTACTTCGGCAAAAGAGATGTGGGACATACAAAAAATATATGAAGGGGATGACAAGATCAAGAAGGAAAAATTACAAACTCATATAGGATAATTTGAAACCCTAAAGATGAATAAAGAAGATATTATTGGAACATATTTCCTTCATGTGGATGAGATTTTCAACACTATGAGAGGATTGGTTGAAGAAGTTAAAGAAACCATCATTGTGCAAAAAGTGCTTAGGTCACTTCCCTTAAGATTTAATCCCAAGATATCTTCCATTGAAGAAATAAGCAACCTAGACAATCTGACAATGGATGTGTTCCACATTATTTTGGTCACCCTAGTGATCAACTGATGACATGTGCATGACTCACTTCCATGTTCCCTGAAAACACTAAAAGAGACTTTCTCCATGAGAAAAGTGGATTAACTTTTCTTCCTTAAAAACTATGTCAAAGGAGATCGTCGCACCCTTCTCTATGCTTAGGGTGCGACGATGCTTGATCGTTGCATGTTGCACCAAATTTGGACTGCGACATCATCACATTCTGCCTGTGCATAGGATGCGACAATGCTTAAATAAGAGAAAACTGAAATTCATGAATATTCTAGAAGGGAATCTTCTAGAAGATGAGGTGGCCTCTGATCGGTTTGGATCTTACTCACTTCTATGATTTAGTGGGACCATCCTAATCTCCTCATCCATCCTTCTTTCACCCTATATAAAGAGGGATCTCTTATGGAAAAGGCTAAGTCTTTCTTATGCATGAAGAATTATTCTATAGATTATACTTGAGATAACTTTGCTTTAGCTCTCCAAGTCAGATTGTGGATCTTCTTCATCAAGGCATTGGAGCAAAGGTGTGTGTGTTGGAGAAAATATCCATTGGAAGGGACCTTGCAACATCAAGGCATGGGTTGTATTTTCCACTTTCCTTTAATATAATGCAACAATACATTTCTTCCCTACAAAGGTGTCTTTACTTTTATTGTATAACTCCTTGATCTTATACATAGAATTCATTGGAATATATGTATCTTTGTTCTCTCTCTTTGTTGGTTTGTGCTTCTTAAACATGTTCACCACCCCGCAAATCCAAATATGGAACGACAAGGATGACACTAGCGAGGATCAAGTGTTATTTAAAAGGTATGTCATTTGTCCCTCTCTGAACTAGTTTCTATGACAATGAAGTCTAAGGTGAAGTTTGTATTATGTCTTGTTTTGTTCTAGCTTCATGTTGAAGTTAGGGAGATTAGTTTGTGTCCACACTTACCGATTTTTCCGATAACAAAATTGGTAACCATACTGGGGATCAACTTCTTTTGTTTTTTTGCTTCTTATTTACTTTTAGCCTGCCTTATTTTGATAAATTTCATTCTCTGAGTCTGTGGGTGATCCATCTTGACTCCCCGGTTTTGAAATTTCATTGAGAAAATTTTTCATTCTTTCAAATTTTCTTTATATTCAGACATCGTCACACTGTGTCCTATTTTCATCCTGCGATGATTCTATATTGTCACACTCTGCTTGTGTAAACCATGGCGATAAAGTCACATTGTGCCTTGCTTACAGCCTGCGACGATCCTATATTGCCGCACTGTACCCTTCTGCAGCCTGTGACGATTCCTGTAGGAATTGTTGGACTGATAGTCAATTTTCTTTTCTTTGCCCAGATTTGTCCTTACTTCTTGGGATGAATTTTTATCTTTGGTGAATGACTGGTTTACATTTTTTAATCTTGAATTTGATTGATTTTAAAGAATTGAGAGTCTTCTTCATAAGCTTTGCAAGTTTTATTTTTTGACTTCTTATTGCAAGGGTATAATCTCAAGACTTTGTTCTTGGGTGCTTGCTTGATAAGTTGTTCTTGACTTCTTTTGAGTTTTGGATTGTTGTTGATTAAGAAACAATTTTTGATCACATTCGACAAAAGGTTTTCTTATCTTTCATTTTTTGATTTCATTATGAGTTTGATTTTGGAAATAATGTTGAGAATGCATTAATCTTCTTAGACCATTCTTTCTTTTTAGGATTATGTCTCTATTCTGATTTGAAAAGGAAAGGGCTGAAGTTTATTCTTCCTTTTAGTAGTATTTGTAAGAAATATTTTGCATTCAATTATTTGTTGAAAAGAGAAAATTGGAAGATTTAGTAGTTTTGATTGTTTAGAATCCATATCATTCAAAGATTGAGAAATTGCACTTTGTAATTTTTGTATTCTGGAAAGAGAAACATTCTCCCTATTGTAATTAGAGTTCATCGAATGAAACGATTGCATTTCATTTCTTTTTTCATTTTATTGGGTCAAGGTCAAATACATCATCAATTTCATTTATGTTTCCCTTTTAAGTAAACAACAACCTTTAAAATACAGTGTAATTTTAGAATCTATTAGTAACTTTTATTTTCTAGAACTTTTATACACCANTTTTAGGATTATGTCTCTATTCTGATTTGAAAAGGAAAGGGCTGAAGTTTATTCTTCCTTTTAGTAGTATTTGTAAGAAATATTTTGCATTCAATTATTTGTTGAAAAGAGAAAATTGGAAGATTTAGTAGTTTTGATTGTTTGGAATCCATATCATTCAAAGATTGAGAAATTGCACTTTGTAATTTTTGTATTCTGGAAAGAGAAACATTCTCCCTATTGTAATTAGAGTTCATCGAATGAAACGATTGCATTTCATCTCTTTTTTCATTTTATTGGGTCAAGGTCAAATACATCATCAATTTCATTTATGTTTCCCTTTTAAGTAAACAACAACCTTTAAAATACAGTGTAATTTTAGAATCTATTAGTAACTTTTATTTTCTAGAACTTTTATACACCAAATTAGCTACGATAGTGCTTTGGAATAGGTTGTAAGGCACACTCTCCAAAGCATAAAAACACATAATAGTATCTTGTGATAGGGAGAGTTCAGATCCACTTTCTACATTTTGTGTTGGGAATCCCTTCTAACACAAGGGTCAATCACGAGGTCTCATTAAGACCGACAAAGTTACTCACCCTACTTTGTTGGTCTTAGTGCAGAGGTTGCATGTATTATTGGGGGTCACTTGAGAAGAAAATCATGTGGGGACCTTCTTGAGTTAATTTTGGGCTTAGATACCCTGCCCTTGTGCGTGGATCGGACTGTCGACTGCTTCCCCATGCATCATTGTCGTAATTGGTAACCTTAGTGGCCTATCTCTTTAGAGTCTTTACACGAGGTGAATGTGGAGGGGAAAGTCTTCACGGTACCTGGAATCGACGTTGGTCAAACTCACTCGGGGTCCTTGGAGGGTATACCCACGATTATGTGTGGGATATTGCAACAAGGTGTAAGTCCGTTAAGCAGGTCGTCAATCTAACTTTTACACCTGCTTTATCCTAGCCCCTTCTTGTATTGATTTCGCGACGTTGGATTTCATCACCAACTAGTGACTTCAAAATAGGAAGGTTTGTTTGCGTGTATGATATCTAGATTTTATTATTGAGTGTTGTTTGTTTCTCTAGTTGGCCATAGATTTATTTCATTCTTTATTTGGTGCAGCCAACATCTGCCCTCACCGTTCACGTAGGATGCAAGGGTTACCTCCAGAAGAGCCGAAAGAATACACTCATTTGCTTCCTAACTCACTAGAGGGTTCTTCTGAAGGAGCAGTCAATAACGACGTAGCCTCTGATATTGGAAGTTATACTCCATTGGAGGAATCAATACTTTTTGTAAATCCATTATTGAGTCTTGTACGAGATCCACTTTTTCACCGGATAAATTCATCGGGAGACATTTTCGCTGAAGATTATACTAGAATACCTATTGGACCTCACTCAGAGTCTGGTGTAGATGATCCACTCTTCCAGAGTGAATAGTTTAGAACTCTGGTTCATACTGTTGAAATTTCTAATCCTAGCTCTACCCCTGTTCCTTCTCTTTGGAGGACCTCTCCGGTACAAGATATTTTTGAAAAACTAGGAATGAGTCATCTACGCCAAAGGAACTCTAATCAACTTATGGCATCGCATACGCCTGTGACTTCCACTGATTACACAATACCTTTAGATCATTTTACTGTCACGACCAGTAATGTTGTCATAGTCTCAGACCAATTGTTGGTTGGTTCTCATACGATTCTTCCTCTCCATCTCGCTAGCTCTATCATGGTCCCACAAGTTATGCATGTTTCTTCCAGAAGTTTAGTAATCACTCAAGATATTATTGTAACACCACTTCTGCTTAGATCAAATCTATCACTTTTACCTAGGTATAATGCTTTGAATACTTCTATTTCTAATCTTGCCCAGAGTCCATCTGGAGGGCCTAATATTTTTTTCATCATGGGTATAATGTTGCTAGTAGTTTTGTCCCTACACCTACTCAGGTTCTCTCCGGGGGGCCTAGCATTCCTCCTCCACGACCACCTAGAGGATCTAATCATCCTGGCCCGAGTAGCTCCAATCAAGTTGGAGGAACTATTCACTATGTCTCTTTTGGTTTTCAAATTCACGTTGCGGGTCAACTTTAAGTTGGGGGGAAACCTCAAGTTGGGGGACAACCCCAAGTTGGGGGTCATAACCCAGTGTACGGGAAATATATCCCTAGATTACAATATCAACCTTGGAATTTTCCTCTCCAAAGAAATCAACAACTGCCTGGGGGAAAAATCCTCAAGTTAATTCTTTTATACCCTGTAATTCTGGACAACCATATCCAAGTTCTATGAATCCTACCTGGGGTCAAGGTTTTCAGTCTAACGCTCATTTCCAAGGAATCTTACCCAATCAACCAACTCATGTTGGCTATTTGACTCAAAACCCTCCACCACTGAATTTGGAAGGACCCTATAACATCTATATATTGCTTATGGTCTTACTCATATACCTACAGGACTACCTCCTCAAAATTACTAGTTTCCTCAAGTGAACAAACAACTATCGTTTCTTTCTACTTTGGATTTACCAGATTTATCTAGGATTTTGAATGATCCTATCTTGCATTCTCCTTATTTGCCTATCATACCTGCCAAATTACCATCATACATTCCTAAGTTTGATGATCGATCAAGAGAAGACCCAAATAATCACGTCATGACATTTCATCTTTGGTGTTCATCCAACTCCTTGATGGATGACTCCATTAGATCATGTATTTTCCAACGAACTCTTATGGGTTCCGCATCCAAATGGTATATTGAATTGCCACAAGGATTATTCAATGATTTCAACACCTTAGATATGGATTTCTTAACGCATTACCAGTTACCAATATGATACAAGACAGGAACTAAAATTTTGAGTTCATTTAAACAATCCTCTTATACTCGCATTTTCAATCATATTCACGAGTGGAGGAGGAGAAGACGCTTAATCAAAGTTCCCCTTCATGATCAACTATTGGCTGAGTGGTTTACTAAGTCACTCATTGGTCCTATATCCCGTGATGTTGCCATGGGTGGTGTCGTCACTGAAGAGCAGGAAATTAGTCGTGCTCAATACTAGGATCTCGTTTATTCACAAATGGACACTCTATATGACTTGATCCCTGATGCTCCTCTCCCATCTACAAATCCAACCCCAACACCTCCAGTAGCTTCTCATGTTATTGATGGCATGATTGGAACTTTTCATGCTGATACTCAGTTAAAAAATTCTAGTCATTCCAATCCCAAATCTACTACTGCTAATGTACAAAATACTCCTCCTCCAACTCCTTCTCCTGGTAAAACCTCTGAGGTTAATTTGGTTCAATCTACACCTACCAGTAAAAATCAAAATAAAAAGAAAGGGAAGGGTAAGAATAAGGAGGACAAAAATAATAATCAATAATCTGATAAACCCAAGACTTAGCCCGTTTATGACAAAGAAAAGCGCAAACCTCATTATCCTTGTCTTATCTGTGGTGAGGATCATTATATGAAAGATTGTCCATGACGTGCTGAGGTTACTAAGTTGTTTCAAGGGACTGAGACACCTCCTACGCCTGTTGTTTTTTCACAACCTTTTCCTTCTCAGTAGCAGGTCCAATTGGTCATTCATGACCAACCTTCTCCCTCTACCACATCTTATGTACTTATGTGTACTGGTAACTGCAAGAAGAACGAAGTTGCAATCACTACTCGAGCCAAAGAGTATTCTCCTTCGAAAGAGAAAGTTGATGATTCACCACCTCCGTTGGTTCAACCTCCTCCATCGACTTCACCTCCCAACGGTCCTTTTCATATCGAACGACTAAGTCTAGATACAATTATTCGTCCTCCTCCTAAGGGCGTTGTTCGTAAGTCATCGTTTAATCCTCATGCACGTGCCACTCAAAACTATAGTATTGTAGAAGATATTGCGTAGGCACCTTCTGCGATGTCAGCTCTCGAAGTCCTTCAAAGTTTTCCTACACAATAGAAGGCACTGTTAAAGGCTATTGTTGGAATTGATCCTACCGATACAAACTTGATAATATTTGACTTGGAATATCATATTCCAAGGATTCCTCCTCAATTAGCATTTCAAATACAAGTTATTGTGGAAAATAATAATATTTGTCGAACTGTTATTGATGAAGGAGCCTTGACTTGCGTCATGTCTGTCACTTGTTGGAAATCCATTGGCTCTCCTTCCCTTGCCAAGTCACACAATACTCTAAAATATTTTAATGGTACAGGGTTTAAAACTTATGGTGTTCTTCCTTCGTTGTCTATTACATTAGAAGGTAAAACAATTACTGTTGAGGTTGAGGTCTTTGATGTACCTCTCCGTTACAACCTTCTACTTGGTCGTAGTTGGATTGATTCCATGTGTGCAGTTGTTTCTACTCTTTTCTGTGTGATATGATTTCCTCACCAAGGAAAAGTTTTTACTGTCGATCAACTCGCCTTCTTTAATTCCGATTCACGTACTAGTAACGTACCTTTCATTGTGAAAACACCTCCCGGTCATGAGAATGTCGATGTGGGTCTTCTAAAGGATTCATCGTTAATGGGTACGTTCCCCATTCCACCACCCGATATTACTCCTCCTTTTGTCGCTTCGATTAACATGATATCAATCACTGTTGGTGAAATCCATGAGTCTTATGACCCTTGGATAGTACCTAGCTCTGACGATTGTCTTCGTTACGACGACCAGATGCCTTTGAGTCCGGTAGAATTGGCTTATCAAGCTATTCAATCGACAACTCCTTCTCCTCATTCTCTCTTAGACACGTCTCCAGATCCATTTCACATGGTATTTCACATCGATGAGATGATCATGACAATCATGTCTATGGAAGATACTCCATGGGAAGATGGGCATCATCGTTCTATTCTCTTCCTCAAACCCAAGAGCATAGAGAGTTATCAACAGATTTCGAATCCATCTACTATTGTTACTATTTCACCTGTTCCTGAACCAACACAAAATGTTTTGTATGAAGGGAACTTGGGTAACATTTCACCCACCATCCCTCTAGATATTTCGATTAAACTTGGAATCGTGGAAAATGTTCACATCGGTGCCTCATGTTTTGCTGATGATATCTGAATTGACAAAGCTCTTTTCCAATAATTTTGTGACGTTTTTGCCTGGATTTACAAAGAGATTCTTGTAATTCATCCATCTATTGTTGTACATGAGATTAAGACTTACTCAGATGCTAAACCTGTTTGACAGAGACTTCGCCCAGTACATCCACGCAAAGTTTTGCTATTAAACTCGAAGTTGAAAAACTTCTTAAAGCCGGTTTTGTCTATCATGTAGCTTTGACTGATTGGGCATCTAGTCTTGTTCTGGTTATGAAGAAAGAAGGCACGATCTGTATTTTTGTAGATTATAGGGATATCAACAAGGCTTGTCCTAAAGACAATTATCCAACCCCTTTCATTGACCAGATGGTTGACGATTGTGTCGAGAGTAAAATCTTCTTTTTGATGGATGGTTTCTTCGGCTATAATCAAATCAATATTTTACCTACAGATCAACATAAGACTGCTTTTATCTGCCCTTGGGGAACCTTCGCATACCGGAAACTACATTTTGCTTTCACGAAGGTTGGTGCGACTTTTCAACGCGTTATGTCTTATGTTTTTCATGATATTAAGCACATTGTACAACCTTACCTAGATGATTTACCGACACATTCCATGCATCATCAAGATCACTCAACACATTTACGGGCCATTTTCCTACACTGTCGCTATTATCGCATACGATTGAATCCACATAAATGCGTTTTTTGTGTGGATTCCGGATAAATTCTTGGTTTTATCGTGTCTACACATGGGATTAGGGTGGACCCTCTGAAGGTTGAAGCTATTCTCAATTTTCCTCCTCCTTCTACCTTGCACCAACTCCAAAGTTTGCAAGGGAAGGCCAAATTTTTACGTCGATTCATCCCCAATTATGTTGAACTAACGAAAGGTTTTAATCGACTTCTTAAAAAGGGTCACGATTTTGTATGGGACGACACTGCCAACAAAACCTTTGAATCTTTGAAACTTGCCTTAACCTGTACACCACTCTTATTTCCTCCCAATTATAGTCGAGATTATTTCTTATACTTAGTTTCTTCGGAATCTACCATCACTATGGTTCTAGTCCAATAGGATGATTCTCACAATGAACATGTTATTTACTATTTGAGTTGGAGTCTCATGACCACCAAAACCAAATATATGCATGTGGAGAAACTGGCCTTGGCAACTGTTCAAGTTGTTCAACGTTTTCGTCGTTCTATCTTATTGCACAAAACCACATTCATTTTTTATTGCAACCCTATGCAACACATCCTTACTCGACAATTGTTGGGGGGGAAATACTCCAAATGGATAGTGATTCTCCAGGAGTTTGATTTGGAG
>SNQJ01S0103369.1:94790-107435 GCA_010110895.2 Picea sitchensis
TATGGTTCTAGTCCAATAGGATGATTCTCACAATGAACATGTTATTTACTATTTGAGTTGGAGTCTCATGACCACCAAAACCAAATATATGCATGTGGAGAAACTGGCCTTGGCAACTGTTCAAGTTGTTCAACGTTTTCGTCATTCTATCTTATTGCACAAAACCACATTCATTTTTTATTGCAACCCTATGCAACACATCCTTACTCGACAATTGTTGGGGGGGAAATACTCCAAATGGATAGTGATTCTCCAGGAGTTTTATTTGGAGTTTGAGCAAGCCAAGTCAAAGAAATATTTGGTTTTTGTCGAGTTGATATGTGACCTTACCTCTACTGAGACAAAAAATGTGGCAGAGGATTCCTTTCCTGATGAGTCTCTCTTTCTAATCAATTATGACGACATATGGTATGGAGACATTATCATTTATCTCCAAACCCAAACTTTTCGGCCTGATCTTTCTAGTGTGGATCGTTGTCGTATTCGATATCAAGCCCGTTAATACATTATCCTTGGTGATACTCTTTACCTTTGCGATATTGATTCCATATTTCGAAGATGTCTAACATATGATGAAACTGAGAAATATTTAAATGATTGTCATTCCGGAGCATGTGGCGGTCATATGTCTGGGTATTCCACTGCCTAAAAGATCTTATGAGTTGGTTACTTCTAGCCTTCGTAGTTTAAGGATTGCATTGCTTCTGTTCAGAAATTCCACTCTTGTCAAATGTATAACAATAAGATCTAATCTCATCATGCTCCTCTTAACCCTGTAGTTTCCATTGGTCCATTCGCTAAATGGGGCATTGACTTTATGACATGTAACCCTCACTCGTCGGGGGGACATGGATACATCATCGTAGCCATGGATTATTTCACTAAATGGGCCGAGGCGATGCCTACATTTGATAATACCGGGAAGTCTGCAACATTGTTCATATTCAACCATATCATTACTAGATTTGGTGTCCCTCAAGCCATCGTCACTGACCATGGTAGTCATTTTCACAATTTCATGATGTCTGAACTTACCAAGAAGTTGGGTCTTCGACATGAAAAATCAACACCTTACTATCCATAGGCCAGTGGCCAGGTTGAAGCAATTAATAAAGTTTTCACTACTATGCTTTGACGGATGGTAGGAATTCACAAGTCAAGATGGCACACGATGCTCTTCTTGGCATTATGGGCCTATCGGACATCCGTTAAATTTTCCATGGGGTTCACACCTTTCCAATTAGTATATGGTATCAGAGTTATTTTATCAATTGAATGTGAAATCCCATCTTTGAAACTAGTTGTCGCACTTATCCCTAACACCTCAACTGAAGAGGAACGTCTCTTGTATTTGATGCAATTAGACAAGACTCATTGTGATGTTTCCTTAGTCATTGAAACTCAGAAGAAGTGTGCCAAAGCTCAATATGACAAGAATTCCAAACCACGTGTTTTTTTTTAGGGTGATTTGGTTCTCCTTTACGAACATGATCGTGACTTATTAGGGGCCGGTAAATTCGATCCCATGTGGCCTAACCCTTATATCGTGAAACTAGTGTTGGAGAAAGGGGCTTATGAGTTGGTAGATTATGATGGAATTCCTTTGAGTGAACCCAGAAACGGGCTTTACTTAAAGAAGTACTATGCTTAAACTATTTTTGCATGAGTGCTTTGTATTTTTAGTGTATCATACGCTAGTGTGTTTTTTTTGTTTTTGTTCCGCCTTTCAGCTGTTTACCTTGCATTGTGCCTGGTTTACAGATGTTGGTGTCTTCACTAACCTATATCGGATTTGATGATGGTGCTAGTCGCAGTACTCAAAACCTAGCGTCTGTTGCGTGGGAAATCTATGCACCTGCGGATGAGTTGATCACTCCACATGGTTTTTTCCTTGGTTGTGTAACTAATAATATTGCGGAATATAGTTTCGGTGTTTTCCACTGGAGTTATTAACTAATGCCATTTCATTTGGCATCTGTCATCTTATTGTATGACTTGATTCATAGTTAGTAGTACTGCAATTGAGTAACATTTATTCCATCCAAAGTCCTACATTGTTAAGGGTATACTTAAGAATTCGCCTCTTGGAAAGACATTTTGATTATATTGAGTATCAACATATTCCTATATGTATAAACACATTGATAGATGCATTTGATAATGATGTGTTAGACCCATTTATAAATCCAAACACACATTTTAAAAAGACAAGTAAGCCGGTAGGAACTTTATATTAATATGTCAAAAGTTACAAAAAGATTTTTTCCAAAGACCAAAATATCAAAATAGTGAAGCTCATGGCTTCATATACAAAAGCATCAAGGATGTTGCTCGTTGTAACAAACGACTGCCCGTGACACTCTACGTAGCAGTGTTGGTCCTTGACCAAGTTTTGAGGATCCTTGGTCATTTTGACCATTTTTTGGACTTCGACAGGCTGTCGAAGGTGGAGCGCAAGTCGAAGCGGAGATCACAGGATCTTGACCCCTTTTTATGGATTTTTGGGTTTTGGGCTTATGTAATGGGTATGTGGATGTTGGCCCATGGGTTTACCCATGCTTAGGCCTATTTTTTAATGTATAAATAGAAAGGTAGGTGATGTAAGTAGGGGCGCGCAAGTGTGTGATGCTAAGTGCTAAGTGCAAGTGATAGTTGTACATGCTTTGTGCATGCTGTGTGAGACTTGAAAGGCTAAGTGCAAGTGACTGTTAGAGATTGAGTAAAGGCTTTGTGTTGTAACCTAACTCGGGGAAGGAGGGTCTGTCGAGGTGAAAAAATCTCATGTCCTCTGCGGAGTTTATTCAGAGGCTTTGTGCATGTAAGAAGATTGAAAGAAGCTAATAAAGAAGACAAAGAGTTGGTGGACGTAGCCCTAGGGACGGGGTGAACCACGTATATCCTGTGTTGTGAATGCTTTGTGCCTTATGACTTCTTTTCGTATTATTCTTGTTATGTGATTAAATGCTTAGTGCATTGTTAGACGATAGATGGATCCAATATGATAGCTTAGTGTTGAATAATGTGAATCAAAGAGAGATCTGATCTATTTTTGTATACTTAATACTTGAATCTATTGGATTTGTATAAATACTGCGCTGATATTTTGTTAGGGTTTAGCTGTGTTGTGAACTAAGGCTAAATATTAACGAATTCTAATTGCTAAGTGCTCTATTAAGGTGTTATAATCACAGATCTGTGTCCCAACTAAGGTTGCAGACATCTGAGTCCTGCAACCACCCATGCATTGTTGTAGCATTGAACCCTGGGTCTGCCCCTGTGCCAACAAATGGTTCCATTCTCGGGACCTGAAACTGTGATTGTTGGGAACTGAGGAAGAAGAAGCTATGTGCGAAGATCGGACCTGAAACTGTGATTGTTGGGAACTGAGGAAGAAGAAGCTCTGTGTGAAGATCTGACCTAAAACTGTGATTTTTGGGAACTAAGGAAGAAGAAGATTTGTGTGAAAATCTGACCCGAAACTGTGAAAGATCCGTACGTAGATCTGTTGCCTTAGTGCGTAGTACTCTACTTGGATTGTGAAGCTCTATGATAAGAAGAGAAGTTTGATCTAAAGAAAAGAGGTAAGATCTTGAAGCTTTGTGCTCTGAGAAAGGTAAGAATAGTGAGAAATTTTTATTGAAAATGTAAGATAAGTAGAAATTTTTGTTTCAAAAATATGGATCTAGGCATGTTTGATAAATTTTGTTCTAGCCTAAAAACTAGGGCACAACTAGAAGAAAGAATATTTGATAAGAGTAGATCTGATAAGAATAGTGAAATATATGTTATTCCTATGCATAGAAAGAATGTTTGGACTAACAAATGGATGCAGGATCCTATAAAGATTTTTTTGCAGGTTAGCTACCATGATCCTAGTGCATAGTACATGAAAAGATGGGGATCATTTAAGAGAAAGAGAGGATTAACTCTTTGTTACAGTTGCAGAAGACCGGGACATCTTGCTAAGGAATTCCTTTATAGAATACCCAGTTGTCTTTGTTGTAAAGCTATGGATCATGAAGTTCTGGATTTCCCTAGAATGATTGCTAAGGTTGAAAGAATGAATATGAGACAAGAAAACCCCAAGGAAGATCAAGAAACTAAAATCATGGCAAGACCCCAGAAAGAATCAGAAACTGAACTATTGAAAATGAAAGAAACCCTAAATGATCACAGAAACATCAACTTACCAGATATATTCAAAGAAAAAGAATGCATAGAAACAAGAATATGAGACTTCGACATTGACTGTGTTCTGGATGAGGAAACACATGTGAATATCATGACATAAAGAACTTCGGAAATTTTAGGAAATCCTGCTATGATTCCTTCATTAGGAGGAATAGGATTATTTAGAGGAAAGTTGATAACCCTATGTGGAAGACTTACCCAGATATCTATGAGTGCTCATGGAACTCCGACATAATAAGATTTTGAGGTTGTTAAATTTGTTGGATTACTGAGAGGGGGGGTGAATCAGTAATAGAGCAATTTAATCCTTTTTAACCATATAATCCAAGTGTTATATCAATGAAGCATTATCATCTAATAACATCAGAGTAAATAAGCAATGAACAAATGAACAAACATACACATACACAGTACACCAGTGTTTTAAGTGGAAACCCAAACCGGGAGAAAACCACATAATGTTTTTTCTTATATGTCTTGAAGACTTACATTCATTGGAAGCACCAAATAGATTTGTTTTCTAGCTGCAATTGGAAGGAGGCTCCAACCCCCTAGTTTCTCAGGCTACAACGTGAGGGAAGCTCCAACTCCCCAATTCTCTGGCTACAACCAGAAGGATGCTACAACCCCCTATGTTCACCGGATACAATCGGAAGGTGGCTACAACCACCTGTCCTTGCCCCGTCCTGCCACCCTGAAGTAGAAGTAGAATGATGGAACCACTGCCAACCTGCCACTGTGAGATATACCGCTGTAAACCTGTACCAATAAATATGATCCATGCATCAACCATACATCAACCTGTACCTCAACCTATAATCAACCTGTACCATAAACAAGTGCATCAACCATGCACAAACCTGTACCAAATAACTTGTAATCAACCTATACCATAAACAAGTGCATCCAATCATGTACCAAGTATGTACCAATCATGTGTCAACTACTCATCAACTATGACTCATCAATATGTACCAACATTATCAACTATACACCTCATGTATGTGCCAACTCATCAACTACTTGTAAGGTGCTACAACCACTGCCTCTGCCCCGGCCCCGCCACCTCCTAAATGGACCTGAGGGATGGAGGAATGGAATGGATGGACGGATGGAAAGACGATGAGGACGGAATGGATGAATGGACGGAGGAAGGAAGATGGAGGGATGGATGATGTGTGGATGGACGGATGGAAGAGGGAGTGGAAGGGATGGAAATGGATGGATGGATGGATGGAGGAATGGACAGGATGGATGGAGGAAGGAAGGAGGGACATGAATGGAATGGAATGGATGGAATGGAATGGACGGATGGACGGACCGGATGGATGGATGGACGGAGGAGGAAATGGACGGAATGGATGGAATGGATGGAAATGGATGGATGGAAATGGAAAGGAAATGGAGGAGGAGGGAGGACGGAGCCCGGAGGAATGGATGGATGGACGGACGGAATGGATGGATGGAATGGATGGAAGGAAAGAAAGGAATGGAGTGGATGGAAAGGATGGACAATGGATGGAATGCTTAGTCTTGTTTCTTTTTCTTTTTGCTTTGATCTTGGATACCTTGAAGGTCGCTTTTACATCTAGATTTTCCTACTTAGTTATCATTTGCCATGCGTCAGTGAATATTCCATGAAGTTCGCCCATTCTTATTGAGTCCATATCCAATCTTTTCTAGTGTTCATATATTAGGGTTGAATCTCAGGAAGAGATCTTAAGATCTTATGAACACCATGTATTCCCAATTTCTTCTCCCAATCCTAAGGATTTCATTCACTGCTTCATCGAATCGTAAGAAGTAGGTCAGCGATATCTTCATCTTCCTTCATTTTAGTTGTTCGAATCAATTCTCCTGTAAGTCTCAAGCTTTATCGCTATGACTTTTGTATCTCGTCGGCAAAATATTTTGAAGTTTGTCCCAAATCTCTAGAGGATTTACAACAGCAACTCTTTTGGTGAATATTGTATCACCGGTGACCATCTCAAAAGTGCATTTGTGGCTTTGGAATTATTCTCACCTCAAGTTCTATTGCTTTGTCATTTGCTGTGGAACCGCTTCTAAGGCCGTGGGTATCCATCTTACAACATTGCCATACTTGAAATCCCTCGCCTCAGATATATGTGGATTACTCATCCTTATGCTCCAAAAAAGCATACTTTCGTCCATCAAACAGTGGTATTCCATTTCATGAGTTGGTACTCTCCATGATCTACCTTCTGGTTAAACCGGATTAAGGAACCCGCCTGATCTCAATTGTTGGATTAATGAGAGGCGGGTGAATCAATAATAGACCAATTTAACTTTTTAACCATATAATCCAAGTGTTATATCAATCAAGCATTATCATCCAATAACCGCAGAGTAAATAAAATGAAAATGAAAAATGAACAAACATACACATGACACCAAGAGCCATGGAAAACCTAAATTGGGAGAAGTCTCACGCGTTTTTCTTATATGTCTTGAAGAATTACATTCATTGGAAGCACTAACTTCCCTTTTTTTCTCCAAATGCAACCGGAAGAAGGCTCCAACCCCTAGTTTCTTAGGTTACAAACCGAGGGAAGTCTAACTCCTTACCCTCTTAGCTACAATCGTAAGGAGGCTGGCAACCCTCATGTTCTCCAGCCTACAACCTAAGGTGGCTAAGCAACCACTGGCTCTGCCTCCACCTCGCCACCCCTCAAGTAGAAGTGAACAATGATGGAACCACTATCAACCTCACACTGCGAGATATACCACCGTAGTCCCCGTACTAACAACTGAATCCATGCATCAACCTATACCTCAACCTCAGAATCAACCTGTACCATAAATAAAGCATCAACCATGCACCAACCCGTACTCAAATAACTTGTAATCAACCTGCATCTATAAACAAGTGCATCCAACCATGTACCAAGTATGTATCAACTATAAGTCAACTACTCATCAACTATTACTCATCAATATGTACCAACACTATCAACTATACACCCTACATGTATGTGCCAACTCATCAACTTTTACATTTTGTCCTAAACTATGAAATTAACACATGTACCTTCAACCAAAAGCCCTCATCAATTTCATCTTCAAATATGATTTGTAGCTCTATAATTGACTTGGTGTATAAGGACATTCCTCGCAAACCTCCTTAACTTCTGCCACCAACAAGAGACTAACATTTTCATCAAAACTTCTTTCTTTAGTCTCACATGCCTAATTTTGGATTAGTCAACAACCCTAACTTTGAAGTAATCATAACTTTGTACTTAATGTATAAAGATTCAAACCGATACACAATGTTCTTCAAAGCAGGTTTTAGGGTATCATCAGAGGTGTCACTACTTTGGAACCTTTAAAAGGACGAGTATAAAATGGCATACAATCTTGTTGAATTCCTCAATTTATTCGAGACACTTATAGGAGCTGCAAGTCTCAAGTGATGGAATATTTGTTGAATCGATTCAAACTTAAAACATACTAAAGAATGTACCCCAACTAAAACATTTGGTTTCACTAAATTTGTATCTATGAAAACAAGCTATGACGCTTTTTTACCGAAATGCCCCACTAGTTTCAGGACTAGCCACAACTCATTTTCCAATTTCCACGGAGTGCAACTCCAAAATACAATGACCACTGTTTACCACGATACCGATATGTTTTCTCAATGGTACAGCAATTTCTGTGTTCTGATCATTATATATAAAAAATTATAGCTAAAATACACCAGAATAACATACCTTAGAAAGCACCATCAAAAGATTTTATCCTTTCTTGCATTTCAGCCTTCTTTTCTTCACTTCCCTAATTTCCAGCTTAGATATCCCTTGGTTACCTTAGACACCCAGATATTCAATAATATGCTCAAGTGTGATTAAGATGAGAGAGTTTGCCTCTTATTTATACCCAAGTAGCTTCCTTAAAACATCTTCTAGGTCACTTTCGGCCCCACTTTTCCTTATTATTTTAGGGTTAACCCACTTCTAATTTCTCCATTAAATTTATTATTGAAATAATTTATTTTGTATTCACTTGAATGAAAATAACTCATTACTTCACTTTATTATTATTTACCTTTAAAATCTCTTAAACCACTTTGATTACTTTGACCTCAGTTTCTAGATGACATGTGAGGGTCCTCCAACTTCATAAGGCCATAACTCTCAAACCGTGAGAAGTTATGTGGCATTCCACATACCACCATAAATTAAATGACATGTACTATCCATATAGAATAGTATTATCTAAAAATATATCATAACTCATACAGTTATCCATCAAACAAACTTGGGTCCATTACCCAAACCTGGGGTCTCCAACTTCTCATGGACATAACTCTCTAACCGTGAGGAGTTATGTGACATTCCACATACCACCGGAAATGGAATGAAAAGCACTATCCATCTAGGATCTCATTATTCCACAATTAATCATGGGTTCTCTTACTCTGCAAAGCATCTTCTTGTGAGGGCTTTCACCATAAGGGGACCACTCTGGAGTTCATCCATCTTTACTTCTTATCAACCATGACAAGACAATAATGAGTCATATTTACATCAAACAATCTTGGGTCCATTACCCAAACCTTTGTACTGTGGGGATTTCTTCAAGGGTTGACATCAATGACAACCAACCTTAATCAACAAAATCTATTGAGAACAACGCCCCATTTGCTATGTTACTAGGAAAACCTTGGATAAAAAAGGATCAAGCTAGAATAAAAGAAGAGGAAGTCTTAGAATAAAAGAAGAAAGAATTAAAAGATTTCATGACTAGGAGAATCACACATTTGATTGAAGAACACGAGAACAGATCGAAGTTATTTAGAACAAGAAACTTGGATGTCGAAGTTGAAAGGACACACGAGGACTTGAGACACCTATCTATACAAGAGAGTAGAGAACCTACACGAGACAAAGAAGAAGTATTTCCCTTGAACCCTAGTAAATACCATAAAAAATGCGAAGTTACTATGCCTAGAGAAGAGAAGAAACATAATGGAAGGAGGAATACTGAGACGAAGATCACCGAGAAGAAGGATAGAAATCTCAATAAGAAGAAAGCAAAGATAGAAAAGTTACAGAAAATTCCATAAGGAACTGCGCAGAAGGAAGGATTCCAAAATTTGAACTTCGTCAGGATACCAACACAACACAGCATGACACTTCACCATGGTGAAGCAATATGATTGTTGGAGGCATTATAACCATTATCCCGAGGACCCGAATAGTTAGAACAACAGTTATGGCTAGAAATCTCGCCATCAGACCATTGGGACCATGCCGTAATGGACAGAAATGCATTAATGAAGGCTTCTCGCCCGTTGGAAAGATATTTTACCTAGTTGTCTACTTATTCTATCGAGCCTTGCACCGAGAACACTTTTTCCACCCTTGATTATTCGAGCTCTCATATTAGTTGATTTTGTAGAGTGATCATCGAGCTATCACCATCCATCCCATTGCATTGAGTAGTTTCTCTTCAACCCGAAATATTCAACCAAGAGCGTGTATGTCCGAAGAACTTAGCACAGTCGAAGATTTTGTGAAGGAGATACTCATCGACCTCATGACTGAAAAGGTAATGTTTGTGGGTGTAAAATATTCATCGACGAGAGGAGTGCAAGCCTCCCTGTCAACTGCTCGCGGATTTGGACCATCCCAAGCTGCGACTGAGAAAAAAACCAAGCATAGAGATGACTTGGTGAATGCGAATTTATTACCATCCATCCTACCTGATTACATCCCACCCCTAGCCGGTGTAGTGAGTCACGACAGTGTCTCGAGGGACTTCGACTACACCTTCATCATTGCGTATCTCCCGAAGGGGATATGCGTAGTCAAACCACAGCTAGAGAGGATTCCAACCTTGAAGATTAGTGACTATAAACTGGGAGACCGTAAGAGCTATGGCATGCTCACACCTCACAAATATCTGACCAAGACGAAGGGAAAGAAGACAAAAATCATCCCTCAACTGTGGACCATGAACCTCGCGCAGTCCACCCTTTTGAATGTAATGAAGATTCCACATTTTGGAAGGCACCAGGAGGTTAACGCCTGCGTTAAGCTATTGTTGTCATGATTCCATGGTGGCTATCTGTGGTTGGACAGATGTATCATTTTAGATATATCGTTGATCCATAGGATCACCAGACTAAGCATGCAGGGACTAGATCCACAGGACTTCTACCCAGGAAAAGTTGGAGACTGCGCCTTAGCACAGATGATTAAAGAAACATATGACGATGTTGAGAAGGGGACGTGAGGCTACAAGGTAGCCTCCATCCAGAATGGCACAGTGCACCTAGCATGCCAATTAATTGCAGGAAAGCTGGTAAGAAAGAATAGACCCATGCAGGTTACAAGGTTTGTCGTTAACCTCGCAGAGAAATGTTTAGAAGGCCTACAGATGAACTGGGCGAAGTACCTTATTAACCAGCTCAAACTAGATTGTCGTGAAGCTTAGGATCAGGGCTATGAATTTCAGTTTAGCTGGCTCATGATCCTCATCGCGTTTACTACTTGGGAGATGTCAAAAGGTGCGACCTTCCCTGAGATCGTGCCATTCGAGTCGCTCACTAAAAAGTTCACCACGCTCTGGTATTCGAGCGATATGGAAAAGTAGTGGCAGTCAAACGTAGTATTTCATACCTACTATCTGTAGCTTAGGCAGGCTATTGAGTCCTTCCCTCGTATGACATTGAACACCCTGGACAGATTCAGGCCGCTTATGAAGTTTTGCGTAGATAGGAACTTTATTTACATCACTGCGCGCGCCGATGAAAGCAAAGAATAACTTCAGTACTACTACAAGCTCACTACAGAGGACATGGAAGAAATCATTAAAGACTGGCCTGCAGAACTCTTTATCCTTGTTGACCCTACAGAGTTGTTTGACCTGGACCTCATTAGAAACACGATGGTTACTCACGAAGATTATGATGCCCCAAGCAACAGTAGGAATAAAAAGAAGAAATATGTACAGGAAGTACATAGCATATCATAAGAGACCGCATCTGAGTCACCTAATGCAGGAGGTGATGACGAAGTGAACAAAGAGGAAAAAGAAGAAGAAGAATATAAGAAAGGTGAATTAACATCGCCATAGAACCTCCCTAACGACACTGATCCATCTAAGAAAAGGAAGGTTTCCCCCACAAAACCTTTATCACGGAAGAAGTCCAAATCCAATAAGCCAAAGATGTAGAATGTACTGACAGTCGATGACTTCAACTTCATTATTTCAGCTATAGGAGATGCCTCAGAAGATATTTTTCAAAGAAATGAAGAAAAACAAGAAGCCATGTACGATAGAATTGAAGAAAAACTAAGAGGTGTACAACAAGCCCTTTACTCAAGCCGTGCAGTGTCCACTGTTCCCTCGCCATCAAAAGAACCAGAGTTGGGAGATGAGCCTGCTCAACTCCGCATACAGCTGATGTGACTGAAGATCACCTTCATTGAGCACAAAATGAGAAAGAATAGGCAACAACGGCCTTAAAACAAGAACATGAGAAAGTTATAGAGAAACACATGATTGTGCAACAGGAGAAGGATGCTCTTCAAGCGAAGTTCGAAGAAGAGAGAGCGCAGATCCAGAAGGAGAAAGAAAAGTTGCTCGTGGAGCAGGTCGGTGTAAAAGAAGCAGTCAACAGAGCACTTCGCTCTGTGACGGGCTTGGAGCAGAAGGAGGGAGAACCAGTAGAAAACCAAGTAGCGTAGCTCACAAAAACCATCCAACAAATTCAGCAGAGAATCATAGATCTGGAGCTAAGAATAGTGCTCAATACTCTGTAGGATGTGCGAGATCAAAGAGAAGTGACTGCCTGAGGTGCAGTTGAAAGAATCAAGGGCCTCGCCATGGAATGTAAACAACTGAGTGATCACAATGCCCAAACTTATGAGTGACTCATTGAGGATCCTAAATTGAAGGCACTGGAGTCACAGCTCGAGGAAGCGAAGAAGCAAGCAAAAATAGTATAGGCGCAGTTGAAGCCCCTTTCAGCCATTGAGAGGATGAAGCAATCCCAAGAGCAGTGCACTGCCTAGCAGAAGGTCCACACCATTCAGAGTAGAGTCATGGAAGTAACTCAGAGGCTCCAACCAATACAGAATGAGGCTTTCCAACTGTTCGCAAAGATCGAAGGCCAAGGAGAAGAACTAGAGCAAGTCGTCACTGCAGCAGAGGGACCTCTCAACGAAGCAGTAATCCAAGAGTTCGTTGAGAAGGAAGCTATGGCACAACAATAGGTCGAAGCAGCTCAAGCCAAGCTCAAGGCTTTTTAAATAGAGTTACCCATAGCAGAGTGACTCGGGATGAGTCACAGGTGAGTGTTGGGGGCCTATTGGGCCTTGACCAAGTTTTGAGGATCCTTGGTCATTTTGACCATTTTTGGGAGTTCGACAGGCTGTCAAAGGCGAAGTGCAAGTCGAAGTGGAGATCACGGGATCTCAGCGC